>VZTU01032067.1:179203-206026 GCA_013400835.1 Zapornia atra
TCCAGCCTGTCCAGGTCTCTCTGGATGGCAGCGCAGTGTTCCTGCGTGTCAGCCACCCCTCCCAGCTTTGTATCATCGGGTACTTGCTGAGGGTGGATGCTGTTCCCTCCTCAAGGTCGTCAATGAAGATATTAAACAGGACTGGACCCAACACCGAGCCCTGGGGAACACCACTAGTCACAGGCCTCCAGTCAGATTCTGCTCCTCGAATCACAACCCTCTGGGCTCGTTCCGACAGCCAATTCTCAACCCACCTCACTGTCCACTCATCTATCCCATGCTTTCTCAGCTTTGCTATCAGGATGTCATGGGAGACAGTATCAAAGGCCCTGCTGAAGTGAAGGTAGATGACATCCACTGCTCTCCCTTCATCTACCCAGCCTGTTATGAGATCGTAGAAGATAATCGATTGTAGCAAATTAAATAGCAATGAATAGCAGAGCAGCAAAAAAAAAAAATAGAAGGACTAACTTGGTAAAGACATAAATGCTAATCATTGAAATTTCTTCAAATATGTTAGAAAGAGAGAGCTTGCCAGAGTCAGTAGGATAAATAGACAGTGAAGGTTAAAAGCTTTGATCCTCACTTATGGCAAAGGAAGGTGGGGGAATTTGTTGTTGATGCTGAATTGCAGAGAGGAGGATGGTGGGGAATCGTATTAGTCAGATATCAACAGCCAGCAATTTGGAAATCCATAAATTGAACACAAACCTCTGAGACCTGCTGTTTAAAAAAATTAAAAAACAGACTGGTAAACTTGCCCAACTACTCAGCAAATAACCTGCTGCTTGACCCAACCTCAGAACTGGGGGAAAAAAAAAAAAGTTAATATAGTACCGATGTCTCAAAGGATAACCAAGGTCATCTTAGGAAAAACAAACCAGTTACTTTTGACTTGAGTACCAGCCAGACTGGTGAGGAATGGTAATAAGGAATGGAATCAAAAAATATGGATGAAATTATAGTTTTGGTATGAGTCACAGGAATGTCTTGTGAAACTGTAAGTGGTCTGTGAAGGTGGCAGTTTACTGGTAAGGTGAGCCTGTCAATCACCTGTACTTGGACTTAAGAAGAAAGGTTGACAAAGGCTTTCAGCAAGAGCTTCTAAATAAATTTTCCCTCTATTAACCATAATAATTTTTGTCTCTATTCTATTGTAACCATGTATATTAGTAAAGGGATATTTTAGCATTTTATTGAGAGTCTCAAAGGATATGTGGTAGAACCTGTCATGCTCAGCATATTCACACACGATAAAGGAATAGAAGTAAATAGCAGGGGAACAAATTTACCAGAGGATATGAAATTATTCAGAATAATTAAGTCTAAAGCTGCTATGCAGAGATGCAGGAGATTCATGATGCTGAATGACTGGGTGAAGATCAGATGATATTCCATGGTGATAAAAGGAAATTAATCCACATGAAAGAACAAGAACTCTGATCTATCTCTCTGTGTTTAAGGGTAGACATACGAACATAGTCTTATTACACAGAAATGAGACTTTGGGGTCATTTGTGGCAGTTCTGTATAAATGGCAATGGAATTTTTTTGTCAGTAAGACATATGTACAGTATTGCTGTGGCAGAGAGTTAAATGAATAACTCTGAGAACCCACACAACCAAATCCATCCAGATGGGTGATTCAAAACACTGCCATAGTACATTAATTACTTTTAAAACTTCTTTCCTGGGGGAAAAGAAAAAAAAAGGAAAAAAGGTGAATAAAAAGTGCCAGGATTTGATTCAGGTGAATTAAACAGGATACTAAAGTCACCAGTGATGTTTCCACTTTCTTTATTATTGTCCTAGTAAACCTTTTGCTTTTGATTCAAAAACTCATTTCATGCAGTGGTGTGCTGAGGAGGATAGCTGAGTAGCTGCATTTAGATTTACTGCAAAGCAATAAGCAATATTACTGCTGAATATTCTTGGAAGGATTTGCCTTTCAATATATTCTTTGATTCTTCTCGAACTGCTTACTCATATACTTCCCACCAACTCCATTAAATAACCTAAAAATGCTATTTTGTGATTTACTATAAAAGCTGAAAAATATTAGGTTCAGGCTGTGTGGGTTTTTTTCCATATAAAAGAAAATCTTTTCAAACCTAAAGTACAAAGTTTTCAGATAGGGACACTGTACTCCATTATCCATGACACCTAGCACCTCATATTTGCCTTATGTTCTTCTTAACTGATTATGTGACCGCCTTTTTTGTCATTTTTCTATCCTTATTTTATCTCTGTTCCTATTGCAAGGACGTATTCCAGCTTTAATATGTCTGAAATAATCAAATAGCTGCTTCTACCTTCCTGGCTTGGAGAACAGTGAGGCTTTTTGTTTTGTTTGTTCCTTTTTCCTGAGATTTTTATTTTTCTGTAGACAACACTTGGCACAAAATGTCCCTGAAATAAGTTCAAATGGTCATTAGAGTTCACAGATGTCAGATATTCTTATTACACCAAACCTTGAATTGTTCATTCTGCAAAAGGGGATAAATTTTTATTTCTTTGAACCCTTGTCCTCATGACAATACTCTGAAGGTTACCTGCTTTCATTATTATTCTGCTTGTTATTGTAGTGAGTACTGGGCTCACTAGGGAAGCTAAGCTGCCCTAGAAATATTACAGCCTCTTGGACCACCCTGGTTTGAAAAGCTCACTGGTGAAGTCTGACCTCCCAGGTAAAGTAATGGAAACTGGGAAGCAGTTTTTTGTTCTCTTGGGAGTTAAAGCATTTCGACCTGAGACCATCCTTCCCATGTCTGCACCCCCTCCTTGAGCCTTTCATCTCTTTCTAAGTTCTTGCAACAAATGAAACCATTTCAAAGCAGGGCAAAATGAGATGTTTGGACAACAGCTTTCTTCCCTACAGAACCCTAATCTGCCCCCAAAGCACAACCTATTAGTGCCTTGAAGAAGTGAGGCTGAATAAACCCATGCCTGTGATTCTGGCAAGCCCTCATTTCTGACTGAGACAGACTTTGCAGTACTCTGTCTTCAGGCAGATTCTGGGGAGACATTTCTTGGTATACAGATCCCTAAACTTTTAAAAATAGCAGAGATGAGCTTGTTTTATTTTCAGTTGTTGGCATGAGACCCCATGGCATCCCATGGTTCTCCATCAGGGAAGCAGTTTTGGACCATCTGCTTGCATGCACCATTTTGGACCCTCCCATGCATGCATTCATGGCTGCTGCTTACTCCTCTGGGATCCGGCACACAAACATGGAAGGTCTCCAGCCTCTTTGCCCACATCCAAATAGGGTGAGGAAAGGAGCCTGCCAAAAGTCTGCAAGGTCAGAAGCTGAGCAGTGCAGGTCCTGCAGTAACTTACCACCATGGGGGTCTTGCCTGTCCAGCTCTGCCACGCTTTCTCTGACAGCAACAGCTGTCTTGGGTTCATTTTGAGGTTTAAATCTATCTTGCACCTTCCAGGGCCCTTATTCCCCAGGCTCGTTGAACCCTGATGGCTTCTGTTATTGTGCCCCCCTAGTCTCCACTCCAGCTCTGCCCTGCCATCCCACTCATGGCATTTTCCCTTGATCCTTCCCTGTTTCCTTTCCTTTACATCCTTCCTACAGGGCTTTCCAGTCTTCACATCCCACCTTCACTGGTTTTGGCTCCCATCACTCCCCATGGCCAGGTCTGATCTCCCAGAACTCTTCCCTACTCCCCACTGTGGTGCTTGATCTTCGAGTCTTCCACTCCTGAATTTCTTTCAGTGGGGTGCCCCTCCAGCTGGGATAGCACAGGGAAAGTAGTCCCCAGCTTTCATTTTCTGTACTACAGAAACCATGGACAAAGCCCACCCCCACCACCCCACGCCCCCCTGGTACTGTAGTGAGAATGGAACACATTAAATCCAAAGTGGATCCTTGGCACATTTAGCTGGTAACCTCCGGCTACTCGCTGCTGATGTGTGGAAGCAGGTTTTTCAAAGGCTTAAAGATTGAGTAGTTTTAACATGGGATCATAAGGCCTTAAACTTTGCAGCAGGGTAGCCCTCATACTTCACCTGACGTGACCTATATACCACAGGCTGCTGCTTTCTCAGCCACTCCTGCACTGTGCCTGGTGCCCTGTGTTCGCCCATGGCAAGCCCAAGGAGGGATCAAGGACATCAAGCAATGGAGAACCAGTTAACCTTTGACTGTTGCAGTGGGAGATTTGGGCAGGGTAGAAGCACGAATCAGGAACATACGTTGCACTGATCTGAGAGGGAACAGGCAAGATCAATTATAATGGAAAACAATTGTTATAGCAACTGAATATGTACGAGTGCCAAGTAAAAGTTATTGTGCTGAGTCTTCAAACCAGTAGTATTAAACTAAATAAACAGAACAAATCAGGCAAGCACGTTTGAAATCTGTTTGACATAAATGCACCTTTTGTTGTGGTGGTTAAATTCCCAGAAGTTGATTTATTTTGAATATCAGACAATCAGTTTCTTAACAAACTTAGATAAAATGTCTCTCCTAGACATCTGAAGGTTTGGGGTTTTTTTTTTAAATAATGAGAGAGCTTAGTTCAGTAAAGCAGTTTCTTCTTAAAATTTTTAGAAAGTTTGTAGTGAAAAATGTTAAATAGGGCTCCTTCTTTGCCTTTTAATCAACCAAACATTTTAATGAGATTATAATCTTCTCATTTCCATGTTCATATAAAATAAATGAAGATAATTTAACAAGGTACTGAAAATACTAAAATTCTGCTCTTAATCACAGTTATCATGTATTGAATGTTTTCTACATCAGGTCTTATGTGTGTACTAGACCACTAGATGCTGAAAGAGTATGATCTTGTGTCTCTCTCTTAGGCTTTAGATTTTGAAGCCAGTCTGAAGAAGAAGATACAGAGATTTCTGCTTCTCTAACTCAAGCTTCTGAAAAATGACAGACTGTGTGTCCTGTGGGATTTCAGTTATCTGGACCCAGGCCAGCACACATCAAAACTGTAATTAGTCAGTGCTTGTGAGTAGCTGCACAAAACAAGGAAAGGCTTTCCTAGGGATAGAATAACTCTATTTCTCAGGGTGCTTTGTTGAACACCTGTTGTAGTATATTGCTATTCCACACTACATTGAGATTGAGCCTGGAAAGGCTGTAAAGCCTACTATTGACTAGCAAGAGTTTGCTACCTTGCTCTTAGACAAGCATGTTTTACCTCCCAGGAGAGCAGACACTGGCAGATGTCTGGGCAGGGGAAAATAAGCCAATAGCTCTTTGGTAGGTGCATGGGGTCCTTGGCAACACGGTGCTGTGCAGAGAACCAGCTCCTCAGTCCCAGACACTTCCATGCTTTCTGTCTGCCTGTGCTGGAGAACCCAGGGCAATCTGAAACTGTCTCTGCTGAGGCTGTGCAATGGGAGAGGAGATGGGATTTCTTGCAGAAAGAAGCACTGTGCTCAGTGCTGGTCACTACAGCTTGACAGCACCACCTTGAAGGTGGTCCAGCCTCTCTCTCCACTGGGGAGGCAATGGTGACTTTTAAATAGCAGAGAAAAGTGGCAGTGGGGCAGATCTTGTTAAGGATGCCCTTTACAGGATTGTGGCACCTATGTCAGGAGCAGAAACTGAACAGGACAGAGCATCCCTCAGGGGTTGCTGGTAACTAGTTATTTCTTTTCTTCTCATCTTCTCGGCTCATCTCAATTAATTGTGCAAGTCAGACCTGAAAATTAACATTAAAATAATTCCTTAAATACAATGTTCCTCTGGGCAGCCTGTTCTGTATTTCTATAAAACATCCAGCACTGGTCCCCTGCAATGAAAGGAGCAATTTTGTAAGCAATGCAACTTGTATTTTCTCCTTTTCTTTGTTTTTCTTTGTATTTCTGAAATTCTTTCTTCTGCTGTTTACCACAGCTTCTCTTGTGAAGTAGCTCACATTACAAATCTGGATTGTGTCTGAAATGAAGAGGTTTTTTGGAGAATAGCTTCATTCTTGATCCCATCTTCACTTCAGATCGTTCTTGATACATGGCTGCTATTTCTCTTCTTCTTCGGAAAGGGCATATTTATTGATTATAGGGCATTTCTTTCTGGTCCATGACAAAATACAGGGATAGCAAACATTTCTGATCCCCTGATGATCTGTCATTAAAAAGAAATGAACTATGGTTTGGAGGATGGATGAAAGTTTACTTTTCTAGAAATAACAACATTATTTAGAATTCATCCCATCAATAACTTTTCAAGACTGGAAACCAGGAAACCAGCCTACCAGCTTTGATATGAGCCGTGCGTCACCAATAAATCCCTTGGGAGCAAGCTAGTCACCAGAACAGCAAGTGACTTACATCTGTGATTTTCAGTGTTAGAACCAACTTCTGTAGTGCAATTCTGATTGTGCTTTGGACTCCAAGTCAATCACCTTTTTGAAAGAGTCACATTCTTTGGAAATGTTGTTGTTTCACTAATACCCATTATACACTCACCCAAGCTCCTTTTCACTGGAGTTCTTACAAATTCTCACAGCCCAACTATAAATTTAAAAATATTTAAATGTGAACCACTCTCGTGTCACTAATATCATTCTCCTTGAGAAATGCAGCAGAGAATGCAGAAAGCTCATTTTTGTGTTGCCAGCACAAAAAAGCTCAGCTAGTGGCCTTATGAACACTGTTCCAAGGTGTCACATGAAGAAGAATAAACCAGATTATGGAGAAATATAAAAATAAATAGACTGTCCTCAGAAAGCTGGAGACCTTTCTGAGCCAAATATTTGATAAGATTTGTAATATTCAGCTAACTACTCCTTCTTGTCATTGCTGTATCTCTAAGTTTTTAATGTGATAGGAAAAAAGAGGTTTAATGCTGAACATTGGTTAGAATTCAGACGCTGAGGGTTTTCTAGTAGGACATTGAATTGAAAGTATCAGGGCACCTGATAAGGTGGTTCCCATTATCTTTTTGTCCCATCCTTTTCAGAAGGCTGTTCAGAAGAACATCTCCATGGAGATAGAAGTTGGTCTGGAGGTGTAGCCATCACTGATTCCAATTCAAAACTCATCTAAGGAACGATCACTTCATGAGTAATTTCTGAGGCTTGTTTTTGATCTGCCTGTGGTGGGTTTTCCATATAAACCGTTTTCCATACCAACAGTGTATATATAACTTGTGGTATTGATAAAACATAACAAATACACACATCCATTATGAATACATTACAGCCCATAAGGAAAAGGAATGCAAATAACTAGCAGTAGGAATCTACATCTTCCCCTGGTTTTAACGTGGCAGAGTGCACAGAGGAAAAAGAAGATCTAAAGAGAAAAAAATGTAAAAAATTAGAATCTTAAAATAAATTCCCTTAATTTCTTCATCTTAAAAACATACTATTCCCTCAATCAAACATAACCAACACATAGGCCATGGTTACTCCAGGTTGTTCTGGATACGGTGTAGAGGTGCACACACAAAGAAATTCAAAGAGAAGCAAAATGTAGAGCTAAGTTTTGAGCCCATCAACATGAAGGATAAAACTCCCAGTGATTCCTCAGAGTAAGTTGCACAAAGGGTGGGGCTAGTAAATATTCTGCTATGATAAGTGACTCTCAGACACACGGGACATTTTTGAACTGAAATGTAATGGAGAAATTAAAAAATACAGAGATTAAGGTGTAGGTGTGGCATTCAGAAAAAAAAAATCAGTATTAACTTGCAGGTTTTGTGCAGAAATAATATCAAGGGTTAGCAGAAGATTTGAATATAAAATGCCAAAACTATTACTGGAAAGAATGAAAGATAACCAAACAAGAATGATTAGTTTATTTTTTTCTTATACAAAATTACTGGTACCTGAAAATCAAAGGAGAAATAAAGAATAATCATACCTCAGTAAAACTGAGTAGTGAAATAAATCTTTACTTGAAGACTGCATAAATTCTGAAATACAAGACATTGCACTTCTGTGAATCTGATCGTTGTGATTCCTGGCTGTCAGGGAGAAAAGCAAGTGGTCGATGGTAGGCACTTGTTTGTACAGTCTAATGGAACACAAGAGTTTTCTGGTTAGAGCTCTTTGCTGTTGAGAAGACTTTTTAACAATGTCCAGTGCTTGAGAAATCTAAAAACATCAGATTTCCCCCTTCCCCCTTATTTTCATAAGTGTTGTAATTATTTTGATCAGCTGCCATTTAGGAAAAATGTAAATAACACACTGCTGGCCCAATCCAACAATCCAAATTTCACCCAACTGAAAAAGGGACAAAACCATCAGCTCTGTGAATTTTTCTGGTGCTGATCTCACTCATTTCTTCTGCATTTTGATTTGTTGCAAAAGAGCTACTGATTATTTAAACACAGATGCCTAAGTGTGGCTTCCTTCTGCATCTGAAATATAGACAGAAATGTTTGCTTGAGCAAAGTTAAAATGGCTTCTACCCATGGACAAATAATTTTAAATCTGAGAGTACTCATTTTATACATGCAGGCATTCATCTGTAAGCATCTGCCTGTATCTTACAAGTGCAACTTGGACAGAAGATATAAAGAAAGTGTGTCCCATGTTGCTGGAATTTTAACTCCTCACAAGTCCCTAACCCACTTTAAGTTCAGTGTCTGATTTCTTGCCAGCTCTGACCCTGGGAAAATAAAGTTTTCAGGTCTACAGAGTGTGACACCAGGCTCTCATACCATCTCCCCAGCGCCTCTTCACTTCTGGAAGCTCAGTATGTTAATAGAAGAGATGACTTTCATGCAAACAAGGTCCTTTAAGGACCTGGAAGCAGACATTTGGTCTTCCCTGTCACTGTCTGACACATCCTCTCCCTTTTTATCCCCGGTTATCATGTCCTCTTCTTCCTGAAAGTAAATGGAGTAATGCTACTGGAAGCTGCATAAACAACCTGAAAACAGAGAGCTGTTCTGCATTGTACCTAATAGAGGCTCATCTGGAAGTCTTGTGGTGTGATACTTTTTTTAACAATTCAGTGGAGGTGAATGAAGAACAGTATCACTGTTACCAAGCTCTATGCTGTGGATTTGTTTTTCAAAAGAAAATCTTTTTTTTTCTCTATGCTAAAGAAAAATATTTTTTCCCCAATGAATTCTCTTGATGTTTATAGCACTGAAGGTTATTGTCCCATTCACAGTTAGACTCCAAAAAAAAATAATAATCTGCCACCTGAAGCTTGGTGACACAGAGCCACACCCAAAATTAGTCCTGTAATGAGCCATGGAAGAAAATTAGATGTGGGGTAGTAACTGATATTATAATAATAATACTTCCTTACATCCATTGACACTCTTCATTTGATCCTATCTCTAGTGTCTAGGTTTAAATCCTTGCAAAATCAGTTGGAGTCTCTTGACCAGCATTCATGGGGTTGCATGGAGATCCTCGTAATAAATTGCTGTCCCTGTTGTGTTAGGTCCTGCCTGTATATGAGACTACATATAGTGTTAAATTTGAGTTCACAAATACTTACTTCCCTGTCCTGAGTTAAGCTAATGTGAGTGGCTCAAACATCTGGAAAAATGCAACTCAAGAGTCATTCGGTATCTGTGGAAAAGTACTTATCCACTTCAAAAGTGGGTACCTCCATGTGCAGGCTGTGCAACCTACTGACCCAGCAGTCGCTTCCTGATGGTCTGTTTCTGATGGCATTGCTAGAAAAGAGTATTTTATATACACACACATTTTAAAACAAACTTCCCCAGGAGAATGCTTATGTTTGATGCATACTGCGTGTCAGCGCTCCTTTCTTCTTTTGACATGCTGTAGATCCAGCACTGAGACACCAGTGGTCATGATCATGTTTCTCGCGATAAAAAATGGCTCAAGGAGCATACAAATTGCCACACTGAAGTGCAGAGTAGCTCAGTTATACAATTCATCTCTGTCACAGGTCAGTATCAAATTTAGGGGATACTCGAAAACCAGCACTGTACAAATCTAGAAGTCATTTTCTGTCTGCTGTCATCTGATATTTTATTTATGCCAGAGAACATGAAGAATGATACGTGTTTCTAACTGATATGACTTGCCAGTATCTTTCTACCCATATAAACGTCTCAGCTTTTTCTAAACTTTAAATATGCTCTTGGCCTCAAAGATGCTGGGTTGCAATGCCCAATCAATTGCTATGCCATCGTGTAAAACCTATAGCAGGCAAACTATACCACTGTATGGCAAAGGTTTAATGCAGATCATGGCACTAAACATGATGGCTTTTAATTTCATTTCTATTCATCTGAGGTAGGAAACTGTGTAAGAAGGCTGACAGCACTGCTGATTATATTACCCCTATTTATGTGGAAGATTCTCTTGTCAGCCAATTATTATTGTTGCTATTCTTTTACTAGGACTTAATCACTCAAGACATAACAGTGACTTGTCACCTTCCCAGCTACTCTGTAAAATTTTGAGTGGAAATGAGTGAATCCATTTCAAAGCAGTCAGCATAATTCTGATTTATCAAGTGAGGAGCTGCCAACCTTCTAAAATACAAGGGTATCCCTGGGTCAGCAGATGGACAAATAGTTCAGTAGCTGTCACTGCGTTGCGCTTTGTTGTTCATTTGTCAGTGGTGCTCTGCCCTTAGTGAAGCAGGCTGAATATTAAAGGCTGCAGTACATCACAGTGAAGAGTGGGATTACAGACTGAATGTTTTTATGGCAGAGACCCTAAAGTAGCAGGGACATTATAACAACAGTTTCATGTCGATTAAAAATTGCCATATGGGTGCATGGATTGGCTAGCCTGGCCTCTGAGGCTCAAATATCATGACTGTGAAAAATCTGCATACAGCCACATACATAAACACGCACACCCTCCTTCCTGAATTATTATTACAAGCCTTGCTTAGCTTATCTATCTTGTGTGTGTGTGTGTGTGCATAAACTGCAGACTTGATTCCCACCTGTACAATTGTTCTCTTCTTATTCCTGATAATATAAAAATTCTATGTGCAGACTGAACAGAACTGAAACTCCTGCCAAACTTTGTAAGATTTCTTTTTCTATAGAAACACAAACCCATGGTATTTTGCTTTAAAAAAAGCAAGCCATAAGGTGGGTGAGGATGACAAATAAACCTTTTTACTTTCAGCTGAACAAGAGATTTTGCCCTTGCACCAAGATATTTTCCCCAATTCTTTTACTGGAATAGATATATTTCTACCACAAAGTTTTTTTCCTAATCGATGTGCCTCAAAATCCCATAATTTCCATGGAGATTTTTTTTCTCTGAGTACATTTACACTTATGGAACTGAAATCTACTAAAACAAAAAAGGCAATTGACAGGGACTTTTGACTAAGTTAGTAGTGAAGGATTTGTCCCTAACAACACTTGATTTAAGACCAATTTACATTTTCAGGTGCTAATTTTCTGAATCATCTCACCCTTCATTTCTTCATATTCTAGTCATACACAGATGATAATTGTAATTACATACTTTGAAAAGAATCTGTGAAAATCATGGTCAAAATGCTATAAATACATGTTAAACCCTCTTACTGCTGACCACTTCATACAGGATGCAAAACCAAAGATCCTTAAATTTTCCAGGAATGGAGACACATCATCTTAATTCTGTAATTTCTTTTTAAACTCAATAGCTGGACCACCCCCCTCCTCCTAAGGACAGGTTTGTAGTTATGTTTTGCCACTCCTATATTTCTTCTCTTGGTGTTTGCCCCGTGCAAACACCAAGGGAAGAAATATAGTTGCCTTTCACCTCATAGGGCTTTTTCCTTCTAGTGAGTCATGTAACCACCTTCCACATTCATGAAACCAACTTTTCCAAGTCAAGAGTTGAAGCAGAGAAGGGAAAAACAGCTTCAAAAGTCTTCTCTCACACTGACTGAGAGAAATTTTCCAAGGGAAAGACTAAAATGGGAGAAAAATCAGGCACAGACAATTGTGTGAAATCTTTCAGGTTTGAAGATTTTAAAAGTTTGAAGTCACACCCTAAAAGTTTGAACTAAATTAAACCTGTCACAATCCAGTCTTGCTGGAGGAGAGCATGCACTGAAATGAATTAAAATAAAAGAAGCTTTTCAAATGACATTTCATCCCAACTAAAGTGAGGAAGCTCTGGAAATTGAAAAGACAGGCTGTTGTTTCTGAGACTAATTGTAAAAATCCAGCTCCATATACTTTGAGCTCTGCAGAAGCGCCTGAGCTTCTGAGAGTTGGCAAGAACAAGAAGTGATCTCTAAACCTGCAGGTGAACCTTATGAGGCTCAGCCCTCATTAATAATCTCTGTCAGTATCATCTAACTTGGTTCTTTTTTTAAATTTGCTACATCTGTGAGTTGGCCAGAAGTCATTGTATTTCACACAAACCCCTCCTTTTGCCGCTACCTCTGAACTGTGCCCTGCCTTCTGCAAATTCTCATGACCATTTCCAGTGCAAAGATGTGAGCTTCAGACTGCCATTAAGGCTTGACAGCACTTCCACAGTTAAGTTTACCACTGTAAAGACAGGCATTTACATTCAAGCCTCTAGAGCCGCTATTAACAGCAACAGCTTGAAATCCTGCTGAACTCGGATTAAAAGGTTCCAAATGCTTGTGGGAAAAACTGGGGCTGTAAGCAAATTGTGCTTCACTCTGGTCTCCAGCTGTAGCTTGTAATGCGGCAGTGCTGTGAATCCTCCACTGCATAAGCGAGGAGCAGCAAAGGATGGAGTTTGAAGCTCTCTGGCTCCCTGCTAGTGGCCCTTTTCAGCTGTAGCAGAATACAGAGGTCATTTTGTCACAAGGGTTAAGAACTAACAGACAAAAGAATGCTTTCTAAGTCTGAAAAGTGAGTATGGACATCTCTCAACACCACCCAGAATGGCTCAATGTACCAGCCTGTAATGAAGGGAAGGGTACAGATCATCCCTCAAACTGAGATTTGAGGATGGATTACAGATTCTCCCTGGAAGTGTTCAAGGCCAGGTTGGATGGGGCCCTGGACAACCTTGTGTAGATCCAGACCTGGAGGTTGGTGGCCCTGCCTGTGGCAGGGGGGTTGGAGCTCTGTGATCCATGGGGTCCCTTCCAACCCAGACCATTCTATGATTCTAAGCAAGAGGTATGGAATGTGGTGCAATTTAGCTTAAACACAACTTTGAATTAAAGAAAAATAAGATCTTTACAAAGTCAGTCCAACCTCTACCCCATTTCTCTTCATCACAGCTCATTTTGATACCAGTTCTTCTCGTGTCTGTTCAAGACATGGTGACATCAATAGAAATTTTGTCATGTACTTTGTTCATTCTTGGATTTAACTGACTGTTCATTTGCTGTATGCTGTTTCGCCAGTGACCTTCCACCAACACTCACTTGTTTCGTCACTCACCCTCATGTATATAATCAAGCAAGGGTGTCCTAAAAAAGCATCTGTTGCCTTTAAGTATAACAGAATTATCATTTTGTACATGGATATACTGAAAATTTAGCTTTCATTTGCTAGTGGCTTCAGTCTGGAAATTAATTCCTCCAGTTTCTTTCACATCACTTTTTTTACAGTGAACTTTTTAGTATTCCTGGGCATTTTGGCACCTTGTGTCTCGTTCTTTCTTTTCCAGCTGGGGACCTCTTGAAATTACAGAAATGTATATCATGTATAGAAGAGCATGTTTTCTTTTGCTCACTTAGCTCTTCCAAAACAGGACAGAGGTATATTTGTCCAAGTCTTTGAAGCCAAACTTTAGTTATATTACTCATCATACTCAAGGCTGATCCTTTATTCTCTTCAAACCTACGTTTTTACAGCAGCCACATATTTGAATATCTTAATACAAAGTAGAGAAGGGAGTAGTGCTTATTTTGCATTCAGATAAAATCCTGGGAAAGAATTTTATTCTTTGAAAGGCAAAGAGAATGAACAGTTGGTGCTCCTTCATTAAAATAGGATGTCATTTGCAAAGGAGGTTAGGTTATTCCAGGAACGTAACTCCTTCCTGGTTATTAGTTGTTCACAGCCATTAAAGATTTTCTCCAGTCTCCAGTCGTCAAGGCTGTCTTATTAAGAACTGTAGAGGGAAGTGTGTTGATTCTTCCTCTGAAGACATAAAACCCTGACAGGCATGAAAAGACTTACTCCAAAAATGAATTTTCAACCAAAAGGAATTGTTTTCAAAGTTAAAACCCATGTGACAATCAGAAGCTGTTCTGTATTTAGGAAGACAAAACCTTTTTTATTCTAATCTTTTCAACTTCTTGAATGCCACCAGTCCTACCAAACTTTTATTACAATTAAGGAAATCAGATCCATCAAAAGTTTCACCTATGAAGTTAAGAGCAATTCTTCCAGCTGGGTAGGATTCAATCTTACAAATGATATGGTGGGATGCTGTCAGCTTGTCTTCAGTATCCAGTGCCTTCTGTTTTCGCCATTTTTCCTTTTGTTGCATAACTGTCACTGCTGCTTCACATATTCTGCCAGGGAGAAAGTGTTGGTCTGAAAAATTGGGAATATCTTTAGTAATTTCTGACCAGATTGTTGTGAAACATGTTATGAAACTCAGATCCTAGCTTACTGGAACACAGGGGATTTTACTGTTGGAAGCTTTCATTTAGCAATGTTTATTTTATTCTTCAAGGATTCTGTTCTTTCATCTTAGATGAAATGTGTGATATGTCCACTGAGCCTGAGAAATGGAAATTCTTTTATTTAGGAGCTTTGAAAGGATAATGTTTCTCCTACCATATTGTAATGCTTATTTATTTTCTACTGTCTACTTTCTTACATAGATATAACATGCTTTGCAGACTACTTCAGCTGAAGTAATGTCAGGCAGGTATAGTCAGCTGCAGTTGTAAACATATTTTTTCTTCAAATAAATAGAAAGCTGTGAGAAACTTCGAGTTGAAATCAGTTTTCTGTTGGCCTCCAGCATATTTAAGGTTTGGGTTTTGTTGTTGATGTTGAGTTTAGGGCACGTTTTCTGTTGGTTTTTGTTTTCTCTTCTTTTCTTTTTGTTCTGACAATAGTTTGCCCAAAAATATATTTTGTTTCAGGTTTTGACAACGTTGCAGGTTTTTTTTCTTCCTGAACATAAATTGGAGTATTAAATTAAATATCACTCAAGAAATCTTAATGACACCTATTTAAAATAAAAAAGGAACTAAAAGTTTCAGACAAAATACTACAACCAAAAGATTAATTTGCACATTGGGAGTAATATGCCAGAGAAGTTTTGTAGGGATCCAGGTTATATTCAGATATACCATCTTATCTGGCAGAGGTATCTCATGAGGAGCAAAACTACAGAGAGAAAGATATCACTCCTCCCAGATTCATGATTCTTCAGGTGTTGGCTAACTGCCAGTTCATAACTGAAAATCTCAAGATTGAACTTTTCCATTAAAAGATGTGAGGCCACAGATCCAAAGCAGCCATAGTGATTATCCTCCTATAAAAGACTATGGGAGTCGTGACTTCTGCCTTGGGTCTCAGCAGGAATTCTGGTGTCTTCTTCAAGCCAGGGAGGTGACTGTCAGGGTGCCAGGAGGAGAAGCTGACAGAAAAATCACCACCATCTGAATTTGTCCAAAATGTACTGACCTGCATCAAATGTGCCAGCTGAAAAGAATCACCAAATTCTAATGAAATAGAGTTTTATCTTGGAATTGCCTTTTTCTTTCAAACCAGCTGTAATAAGGAACTTCTGCAAATAACAGGGCACAGAAAAAAACCTGTACAAAAATAGTAGATATTTGCAGGAAGAAAGAGGAGGTGGTATGGGAGAAGTCAGATGATGTGAACACAGATCATCATGGGGTTTTCCCTTCTTGCTGATATGTGTGTGTGTATATACATACACACATATTTAGACTCGAGACTATACATACAGCTGTTTGTATATGTATGCACAGAGATGCAGACGTAACTTTAAATCTCCAGCACTTCCATCTGCCCTTCCACCTAATCTTTACACGTGTTTCAAAAACTTGAATGATCAGTAGAATTAGATGTTTGGGCAAAACATTTTATAGGATGCACGAGTCACCTGAGGAAGGTTTATGGTGTGTATTACATAGGTCAGGCTATGCAGGCAGAGTGGTCCTTTCTGGACTGGAATACTATGACATTATCTGTCTAGCAATTCTCAGGCTAATTTGTTAGAAGTTGGGTATCCATCATATTTTTTGTAATAATTGTCACTTTGAAATTCAAAAATGTTCCCAGAATATTTCCTGTAATCATGAAACTAATCCTAGTGGACTCCTGAGCCTCATTACAGAGCTGACATCATTCTAAGGAATTCCTGTGTTCTATTACTTTTTAAATAATTGCAAAGATGTGTAGAGGTCAGATACAAAAGAAAATTGAAGATGCATAGAAGATGTTTTCAGAACATTACGAAACAATTTGGCAGTGAAATATACTTAGAATTACACTACTTATAGAAATACTTTTCCCTAAAGAATGCCAAAGTATATATTTCAGATATTACTCATGACCTCTGATGACCTGACCATGCATAACCACACTAGATAGCTGAAATATATAATCAGAAAGATATTTCTTGATATGAGTGAGTTGCTATGTTTCTGATTTTTAAAATGTTCTTTTAAAGAGCCCTTCTAAACAAAATTAACTCAAAATAATCTAGAGAAGAGCCATTTTTCCCAAGACACATAACACTTATCTTTAGATAATTCTTTTTGGACGAAAATGACTTCTATAATTTTTTAAATTTATTTCCTTTTCCAACAGTTTTTATTTGGACATGAATAGAAGCCTAGGAAAAGCATCAAACTGACATTTGTGGAAATTGGGTCCTGATTCCAACAGAATGTGTTTACTAGGTTATTTTCTATTTCAGGGCACAGATGAGAACCATTACAAGCTCCCCCATCCTGCCATGCCAGTTCTCCTCACAACTGGAGTCACCAGCTGGGGGAACAGGAGGGTAGGACACTGAGAGGAAAGGTTCAATGCCTGCTCAAGTGTCAATTGAAAAATTATTGAAGCCAGTTAAAAGACTCTTGGCAAGATCAAATAGGCTTTGCAGCAGACACATTTTATCCTTCCTGCATAAAGGCCAGTATATAGATAGGTTTTTTGTTTGGTTGTTGTTTTTTTTTTAAACCTACAATAAGAAGTGAATACTGGAACTCAACTGGATCCACACCGAGAGTTACAGTCAGCACAGTATTTTGAATACAACTAAAATTACAGGGAGATAATAGAAGCTTGATTTAGCTTAAATACTTGGTCAAATATAGATCCAAGACCAACAGTCAGGCTGTAAATCATCTGATGGTAATACCTAAGGATGTAACAGGAATATTTTTAGTTTGGCATTATTTCTGAACCATCGTTTATTGAAAGTTTAGCAAAGAAAGTGCCACACTTGAATGTCACATCTGTGGTGTGTGAAGGCAGTATTCCCTGTGTAAAAAAACCACTTTCCCCAGTGATCACACTCTTCAAAAAGGAAAGACATCTTCAAGATCAAACTGTGATGAGAGAGAGACTGTATTCATTGCGAGACACAAACTCAAGAAGAGCCAGGAAAATATCCTACATTATTGGTGTTGTAGACATATTTTTGCTCACTCTTCCGCACAAAACACACAACTTCCAACATTTTTAAACCAGATTTTTCTCCTTTTAAGAACTTTCTGGAAAAGGTTCTTTATATTGAATTGCCAGTCCTTCTAAGGCAGTGTCACCCATGGTTAATGTTCACATGTTTGGGGCTTAAAGTGTTGGAAAAATATTTGTCATACCAGGGCATATCATAGCTCCTCATTTTCCTCCGTTTTTGGTAATACGGTTCTGAGGTCTGGGCACTGGATTTCTTGCCAAATCACCAATGGAACTGCTCTGGTTTTTGTCTTTGGTGATCTTCTTTCAGATCTTTACATAAGTTTCCACAGCAGTTTTTGCAGGATTTTGCTTTATCCAATAGCTAAAGTAACAACAACCACAACAGCCAACTCTTTGTGTCAAAGTAAATATACCAACACCTCCTAAACACTGGAAAACAAGCCTGTGCAACGACTTCTCTCAGTGGTCCCGATAAACATCCCATAGAGTTAGTCATCATACACAACCACAGTGATAAAAACATTGGATTGTAGCATGGAGTTCACTTCACCATTGTGTCTCCTCATAGATGAAAACAGAAAAAAAATCATAGAATCATCATAGTATCATAGAATGGCCTAGGTTGGAAGGAACCCCAAGGATCACAGAGTTCCAACACCCCTGCCACAGGCAGGGCCACCAACCTCCAGGCCTGGAGCTACACAAGGTTGTAGATTTTTTAATTTTTTAAAAAATTTTTAAATATTTAAAAATAAATATTTAAAAGTCAGTGTGAACCAATGGCACCTATTCAAAGGAGACAATATAATGAAAAGATACAGACAAGAGGGGTACCAGTGGCCAGCTTATCAATGGAGACTGCCAATTTTGCAGACAAGGAGTTATTTAGGAATTTGAGTTCTGTGTGTTTCAATGCAGGTTTTTCTTTCAGCCTCATCCTTAAATTAAATGGCAGTTTACACCTGATTGAAGATGACAGATTATTGAACTGTAGGTGACCTCTCTTGGTCCAAACAAGGAGATGACAGCCTTGCTGACAGTGACAGGGGTGCCACTTGTAAAAGCCCCCTTACCTGTCGCCCTGCACGTTTCTGTGAGTCATTGTTGAGAGATGGAGGCTAGGATGTAAAGAAAAGGATTGGCAAGATTCTGCACTGAAGCATTAAACGGTGGCACATGCTGGGAGCAAAACTAGCCAAGACAGCACAATCTGACGTAATGTCTTCCATAGACAGCTCCAGGTGAATTACTATAGGCAAGAGTATATCAGTATGTTGGGGTTTTTTCCAACTGACAGGCTAGCTGAGATGTGGAAAACAGAGGGAGAGAAATGAAAGCATCAATTTATGAACAGCAAAACATTGCAAAGAGGAGAAAATGAGACTGCAGGCTTGAAAGGTGACTTTTGCAAAAAATGTTTGCCTCACCACTGGTCTGGCAAACCAAATGGCAGACGTGCTCACATCTTCTTCGATGCCAAGCAAAGCATGGGAATGCTCCTGTTCCTGAGGTAGCGACTTTGCAGCAGACACTGCACACTTTACAGGCAAAGCAGCTCCCACACTGGGAATTTTGCTTCACTCTTGACAGCTCCAGCTTGATGGAATCAGTGATTCATACTGGAAAAGCCTGATGAGGTGCTTGGAAAGTACGTCAGAGCTCTTGCCTTCCTACTAATTTCTGAGATTTTGTTGTCATGAATTCTTAATCTGGCCATTCAAAACCAAACCAAATTTGCTGTTCCTTTTACTGCAGAACAATGATAATAATAATAATTGATGTTGTAAAAATAATAGATGTCACATTGTCTTTAAAACCCACAGGATTCAGAAGGTAGCAATTACAGTAGCTCTTGAGAGACTTTGCTGGGAGTTATAAGCAGCAGAAATATGGTTAAGGAAGCAAAAATTCCAGCAGCTGTATAAGGATTATTTAAATTCAAGACACCTCAGATCTGAGCGTTTCTGATTTGTTCATGCTTATGAATTTACTTTCATGCATATGTGCATCCCCTCCTGAGCTTTAAAGAAGCTACACATGAATACTGGAGTGGAGGGAAAAGCCTATGTTTGTCCCATAAGGAAATGAAACCAAAAGTCTACCTTGAAAAGGAATACTGGTTCAATTACAATTTCTATTATTTTTTCTCAATTAATTACAGAAAAGGCAGCAGAAGGATTCAAACAGAAGGATAAGAAATGAAGCATTGCCTCCATTTGATCATTAAATGTAAACACCTGTGAGACATTTCCATTAAAAAAAAAAATCAATCCAGGTGGCACCTTCTTGAGCCAGTCCCTCAGCATGTCTCCAGCACCCTTGTGTGGCAAAGATTTATGACAACGTTTCAGCAGAGGATTTATTTAACTGACAGTACTTCCTTGCCATCACTGAAAAGCAATTCTGTGAGCTCTAGGATTTACAAGCAGTGATGGGTACACACTTACTTCCAATCTCTACTCAAACGAAACACCTCCGAGCTGGCACCTGGTACTTCTCACTCTGAGCTGAGATGTCAGACATCGTTCTATTTAAATTTGGAAAACAAGCTGCTTTGATAAGGCACAGTTTTCATTTTCAGGCCACCTTTTCCAGAAATTCCAGCCCCATTGCTGTTTGGAGCTCTGCTAACAAGAAAGCCTTCTGTAACTGCTAATGACAATGAGAAATCAGCTCATAACCCCCCCCTGAACCCTGAAACCTGGTATACAACCCTATTCAGTGGATAAGTACCTGGAGGACATCCGAGGGTTTCAAACATATAGTGACACTACACACCCCAGTGATTTTGCTGGGAGCAGCACAGCTAGGATATCAACCCCCTTGCCCAGATACCTGTAAAAAAATTAGAAATAAAGTTGGGAATAGGTAATTCTGTCTCATGAGAGCTCTGAAGATCTGAATTGTAGCCTGGGAAATACCAAAAACATTGAACCTGACACTAATCTATGCCTTCAGAAGCAGCTGCCTCAGGACAGAAAAGAAACTTCAAAAGAGGAAAGAGAAGGACTTTGTTATATTATGAACATTTCCTTGTTGATTTTATAAAACAGAATTTATTCAAAAGAACTTGAAGTATCAAATTAGATTCCAAATGATCTGTGGTTTTTGTAACAGAATAGATTAGTGGTAAAAATATCATGTTTCCAGAAAGTATAATGCTCAGTTCTACAAAATCTTAATTACTGAGTGCTAAGATGGGTATCAATACAGATTACTTCTGTGAATTACAATTCAGAAATGACTTTGTAACAAACAACCCCATGGAAAAGTTCTATCAAATGCATCTTTTTGTCATCAAATATAGATCCTCATTAAGTTCTGTATCTTTTCTGTCTAAGGGTTTCTCTGCGATGAGTGACATTACTATAGTTCCCCTTACAGCTAGCTTTAGTCACAAGGACAGTGTTTCTCTGCTCTGGAAGTGGTGAAATCCATAGGTGTCAAACACTTTTTCTCAATCCTCACAAATTGGACCACCCAGATTCTATGATTCTGAAATATTTTTCTATCAAAAGAACACATTAAAAAAAAAACCCACCCCCCCCAGCAAAAAAAGTACATATTGACTAAAAATCACATGTTGATAAATTTGGGGTAATTTACAATTACTTAGACAAGATTTTTTTTAAATCTCATTTTTAGATCTGCAGCTAGACTCCAGGATTTGTTGTTCTAAAAGATGTAATTTCTTAAACTTAGGCAACAACATAACACACAAAAAATCCATATAATGTGTATAAGGATGAAAGAAGATAATTGCCTCATTTGCTTCCATGGTGAGTGAAGGTACCATGCCCATTTTTGTAACAGAAAACTGTAACAAACATGAACATAATCTATGCATATCAGTAGGAGTTTTTAACTACTAAATTGAAAGCAGTTTCTATCAGCAAAGTTTTTATCTGTGTCCTTGGCTTTTATCCCACAAGGACTGAAGCAATTCAGATGGTTGTCAGATGAAGAGTTATCGGGACCTTTCTTCTCACTTCGACATATTCAAAATGGGTTTCAGTGGTCCTTCCTTGCCTTCTACAAAGCCCTCTTCCCTTACTGACATTTAACAATTTAACTTGCTGTCCTTGATTCCTGCGTCTGTGACTGCCTCACAGTCTTGACTTAATCTTTGCCTTATTGTTTGGCTCAGCTTGACATCTCTTTATGATGTCTTTGGTGTGGTCACAGAGTAATTTCTGCCTTAATCTTCACCAAATCAATGAAATTATTATTTTCCTATCTAAACTAATTAAATTTAATGAATTAATTCTATAACATGAGATCAATAGCCCAAAGAGATATATGTGCATACTCAAGATACCTTTTTCAATTGCCTTCATGGCCACAAATGAATCCATAAATATGAAGTCACTGGAGCTGCAGTTATAAAATCTCCATTATATTAGAAAGATGCTTCCAGAAATGCCTTTATATTCAAAATATTGGAAAGTAGCAATTTTTGTGTTGCTTTGAGGTGAAAAAAACCTCATGGGTTTCTACAATCAGTTTTATCTTCAAATCGAAAACGATGCTGGTCTTAATACTGTAGCTGGAGTGAAAAGCAGAAAACTTCAGAGAAAATTTATTTAATTAGAGCAGGCTACAAAATACATATTCCTATACATATGTATGTACAAAGACTGTAAGTGGTAGTACTCACAACAGTTTTTACTAGACTAAAATTAAGTTTTCCAGCCTCTTGAAACATTATTGCATTTCAGTGAAAGGTGGAACCTGAGATGCATGAGAGCTTGCTGCCTTTCAGAGACTGGCTGTTCCACTCATGTTTTGCTCCATAGAAGACTAAGGGTATTTTTTTCCTCTAATCTACCAATTTTTCCAGAAGTGAATTAATCAGTGGGCTGAAGCATTCTGTAAGAATTTTGAGGTTTTTTTAATGTAAGCCATTGACAAACAACTATGACTAACAGGTTTACTCCTAGATTACAAAATCTGTTGTTAGATCATACCCAGTACTTGAAGTAATTGACTTAGATCTTTTTGAAAGGCCATGTAATATTTCAAATTAAATGAAATCTGTGAATAAGAATCAATAGGACAGGCTGTGGTATAAGGTACTATCCTGAGGTCTGGTACCTCACCAAAACTCACTTTCCAAGAGCTGAAGGTTCATGACAGGCTGTACAGCCTGCTTGTGGGATCAGCATTAGTCACTTATACAATGAATTCTGGTGTTCTTCCAAATGTTCAGAGATGCTCCCAGATGTTCCTATCAATTTATGATTCAGACAGAGACCCCCTCCCACAGACTTCCTGATTCTTCACTCTCCTGTACCATGGAAACACGTTATTACAAGTTTTGGAGTCTGTGTGTGAGTGGAAACCTTGCTTTGGATTTCCCTAGGGAATACCGAGGCTCAGGAGACACTGTATAAAAGCTTTCATTTCTCCTTTGGAAGATTACAGTTTTAAAAATTACACATTTCCAATTGCATCTGACTGGGCTGTATGTTAGTGAGGTGACTATTTTTATACCAAACCATTTGTTAGATGGAAGTAACAAAAATATTAACTCGGTCTAAAATGTATTTTGAGATAATTAACTTATAACAGGCACATTTAAGTCTTTTAATGCACAATTTAACTTCCCTGGTATTTTTCCACTGTTGTAATTCTTTTTAGGTCTATCTGATCGATCACCCTGTTTTGCCCCCGCTTCAATAAGCAGCTGACTGATACATGCCATGTGCTGTTTAACCTAGATGTTGGGGCTGTTTTGTTTAAAATTCGCTCTTACTGCTTGTTTATTAATTTTTGTCACAGCTTTTCTTTGGGTGATTTGGTTTTAAATAGGTCACAGTGTTATCTCCTTTTCACGGTAGCTTTTATTCATGTCATACCTTCCTTGAGTCCACACATTGTTTCTGCATGTGTTACCACCAGCAGTCTTTATCATGAGCATCATGATTGAATTTTGCAGACATCTGCAAAGGTATCAGTGAGCACTCATGTAATAAAACTGCTTACTTTATTCTTCTAGTAGCATATTAACTGGCTGAATTTTCTGCCAGCTATTTCACAGCCTTCACAGTTTTTCCCTATTCGGGATTTTGGAAGGATAGGGAGGATTTTAATGCAACCCATTGCAGCATATAAACGTGTTTCTTTTTCCCACTCCTTAATTCCATTATCATCTGCAAGTTTCCTTTATTTGCCTGCAGTGGATTGGTTCCTCCCCATTTAATCTTCCCGTTCTACAGGTAATTTCAGCTGTAGGCTTCATTATGCAAAGATTTTTCTAATCTTATATAAATACTATAATGATAGAAAACAAAACTCTGACCTATAATTATTAAAAGCCACCTTTGGATAACACATTTATTCCAAGGATTTTAAATTGATTTACACATGAGGATGCGTGCTAGAAACTGCAGTGATGTTTTGGCTTAGCTCCTTGGGGAAGATTCAGCAAGAATCACATCTGAACGGGCTCAGGGAAAGTGTCAAAAGGACCAAAACTCCCTGGTGCATCCCACCATGGGCCCATGGGATTCAAGGTGCCAGTGGATTTGTGCTTAGGTGTAAGACACAACTCTTCCAGAGATCATAAGTTTGGGTTTTTTCTAATGTATGTCCCAAGAAATGGTGTTTTCTCTTAAATATGTGCTGTCTGAGGATATCAAACTTTGCTTTTTTTTTTTTTTGCTATGGGGAAAGCAATCTAATTGAAAGGAAGAAACCTCAAGGAATTTTTTGCTTTGGGACAAAATGATCAGATGCAACCCAGTCTCAAAGCAAAAATGTTTCCCAGCAGTGGCCAGTGTGTATGGAAATCTGTGAGGATCACAGCACCCATATTCCACTTCTCTTTTGCACCAGTCAGCAACAACTTGACAAAAAGAGAATTATAGCTATGCCAGGATCCTAATCTCCGCTGTACATGTCTCATTGCACTTGCCTCTTGTTCCAAAGCATTCTACTTGAGCCATTCATTTTCACAAAGTTTTTCTATATTGTCATATAGCAGTTTGTGTCATTGCACTATTTTTGTCTCCTTTCTTCTGTATTCATATTTTGCTTTCTATCCTCAGAGCCAAGGGTTGAGTAGCTGGAGAAGCTGACAGAATTCATAATGGTAGACTGAACATGAGGCTGATATTAATGGTGATTCTTCTTTGTGTCCAGACATAGATTTTAAAAAGGTTTAATGTTTTCCTCAGTAGGAATTCTCAGGAAAAAAGGAAAAAATATAGACATGGACATTCAGTTGTCGGAGCAGAGAGAAAAGAATAAAGAAATGCAGTAAAAAAACTAAGTCTAAAAACCCATGTGTTTTCCGGTCAAAATAAAGCTGTGCTTTATTCCAGCACAGGCATTGTGGTGAGAGGATAAGGTACAATAGTTTTAAATTGTCATTAGAATTACCAACAGTGTCTCTGAGCTTCAGGATATTGGCTGTCACAAACCAATGAGAAGAATCATGCTGTTTGCTTTCCTTACGCCTGGTGTTGTGGAGGTTCTGCTTAACCTATCATTTACCACTGAAAATGTATCTGATTTTATTCCTAAGGCTTTGAGAAGTGAAAATTATACCCTGTGTATTAAATTTAACAACATAATATATAACGGCATAAATCAAATTTAATTGGTGTACTATTCCATACAAGAAGTGACAAGACATTTCTTCAGCTGTGGAAAAGATAAAGTGTGATTGATGGTAGAAATTAATAATTGAGGAAAGTAGCTCACTGCAATGTACACCATATAAGGAGCAGCTTTCAGAACGGTTAGACAAGGCTAATAAATGGGAAAAGTATTTCCATAGCTCTTCTTCAAGAAGCACAAGGTTGTGACATAAACAAACAAATAAATTAGAAGGCTCTTAAACAGAAACAAACTGCAACAAGCACCTTTTTAAACATAATGCCCATGTGCTCTGCCTATTCAAGGGAAATTACAGAGATGAGGAGTCCCCGGTGCAGGAGACTGTGACTGGCTCTGCTCCAGTACGCAACAGCCAGTTTGCACTTCATGCCATCAAGGCTCATGGCACAGTGTATTAAAGAGGGATGCTGAAATCCATTTTGAAACTGAGACTTGACAACATGAAGCATCCCGTTTTAAAGTCAGATTGCTGGCTGTCTGCTCTCCTCTTGACAGTAAGTGAGTCTGCAGTGTGTCTTGCCTGGGTTTCACGGCAGAGTCCTGTGCCAAAGACATGTTAAAACATTGGATCCCACTCCTTGATTATAACCAACCTCTCCCTTTGAGTTGGGAAATGACCCCCATGTTCCCTATTCCTCACTCCTGCCCAGGATCAAAACCTCCTGCACTCATCTACATTGTTGGAACCATACCTGGGAAGGAAGGGAGGAGAGGAAAGGAGGATTCTGGCACAGAGGCATTGGGTAGTCCCAGCAGCATTAGGCATTGAAGTTGTTCTGATGATGCTTCAATGTAGTTTACTCATCTCTCATCCCTTTTCTTCAATAAAAATATAAGGGAAAGCAGCTAAGAAATCTGATTATATCCAGTTACTTAGAAAGGGTTTTGTGAACCATCCTTTGGGCTGTATAATTCAGACTCAAACTGTTTTACCCCTACTAGTCAGGAAAAAGCATAACACTGCCCTTTCACTGCCCCCAGCTATGGGAAGCCTTCACACTTTCTTCCCTGTGCAATCAGGTGATCAAATGAGTGTCCAAAATAACAAGTGGCTAAAGAGCTGAGTAAAACTCTCATTGCATCTACTCCAATCAGCCATACCTTCCTCCTATGCTAATGTCTCATAGGCACCATCTTGCATTTATACGATTAATAAAGCACTTCCAATAAATCACCAGAGGAGTACAAGGTATTATTTGCCTACTATGCATCAGTGTCATAGAATCATAGAATCATAGAATCATAGAATGGTCTGGGTTGGAAGGGACCCCATGGATCATAGAGCTCCAACCCCCCTGCCACAGGCAGGGACACCAACCTCCAGGCCTGGAGCTACACAAGGTTGCCCTGGGCCCCGTCCAACCTGGCCTTGAACACTTCCAGGGACGGGGCATCCACTACTTCTCTGGGCAGCCTGTTCCAGCCCCTCACCACTCTTTCTGTAAAAAACTTCCCCCTAATATCTAATCTAAACCTTCCTTCCTTTAGCTTTAGTCCATTCCCCCTTGTCCTGCCATTATCTACCCTTTTAAAAAGTTGAATCCCATCCTGCTTATAAGTTCCCTTCAGGGACTGGCAGGCTGCAATGAGGTCCCCCCGCAGCCTTCTCTTCTCCAGGCTGAACAAGCTCAGCTCCCTCAGCCTTTCTTTGTAGGGCAGGTGCTCCAGCCCTCTAATCATCCTTGTGGCCCTCCTC
>VZTU01032067.1:217414-240387 GCA_013400835.1 Zapornia atra
GCGGAACTTCCTATGCTCCAGCTTACAGCCATTGCCCCTAGTTCTGTCCCCACAGACCACGAAAAGGGGCTGGCCAATTCCCCCTGCATCCCATGTCTACGATATTTATAAACACTAATCAGGTCCCCCCTAAGTCTTCTTTTTTCCAGGCTGAACAGACCTAGCTCACTCAGCCTTTCCTCATAGGGGAGATGTTCCAGACCCCTAATCAACTTTGTCGCCCTTCTCTGGACTCTCTCCAGGAGGTCCCTGTCTTTTTTATACCAGGGAGCCCAGATCTGGACACAATACTCCAGGTGGGGCCTGACCAGGGCAGAGTAGAGGGGGAGGATCACCTCCTTCGACCTGCTGGACACACTCTTCCTGATGCATCCCAGGATCCCATTGGCTCTCTTAGCCCCCAGGGCACACTGCTGGCTCATGGCCAACCTGTCATCAACCAGGACCCCCAGGTCCTTCTCCACAGAGCTCTTCTCCAGCAGGTCATCCCCCAGCCTGTACTGATACAGTGGGTTATTCCTCCCCAGGTGCAAGACTTTACACTTGCTCTTGCTGAATTTCATTAGATTTCTCCCTGCCCAGCTCTCCAGCCTGTCCAGGTCTCTCTGGATGGCAGCGCAGTGTTCCTGCTAATACATGTTTCTATCTTTTCCTTGTCATCTGCATGTGCTCCCTTTACGGTGATGCTGAGTTACTTAAAACATGATACTGCAAAAAAAAAAAATAAAATCAAAGCTGTTGGAGCAGGGAACAGTGTCAGTCTGTGGCATAGCTCAGTATTGGTGTTTCTCTGGAAAAAATAGCCATGCTGTGGTTCTGTGAGCTGTTCTGTCAGCAAAGTGCCAGAGGAATTCTTTACTGAACCTGGAAGAAACAGAATTGAAAATGGTCTTTGCTTCAGGCTTCAGAAGTGAGTGCAGACTCCCCACAAAATCTGGCCAGATACAAAATATGTGTGTAAATTATTCTGCCACTCATGCTCCATGTCCCATACCCTCTGTTCCCCCCATCTATTTTGTTTATAAATTAAAAGAAACCAAAATCTTTAAAGGTGCCTAGGGTGAACTTATTAGCTTGTTCATTAAACTTCAGTACCTGTTTCTTATCTCCATGTCCTGAGAGAATCCAGCATGAGGCTTCCACACAGCACTGTCCCAGCCAGCACCCGGGACAGAAACTGAAAGCCTGAGGCCAGATGACTGAAAGGAGCCCAGCTGAGATGACTGGAGAAAGAGATTGTTAGGAGTGTCCTGAGCACTCCTTTCCTGCCAGCTAGATGCAGACAACCTAGTCCAACCCTCCATGCCTGTCACAGCTGAGTAGATCCTTCAGCACAATGGCTTCCTTATGCACTTTCCTGCAATGGCATTGAATAGACCTGGCAAACATTTCCATTTACTTTGAAAAAGAACTTCTTGTTCTGCCTAGCTGATTCCTAGTGTCCTATGGGTCCTAGAGTTCCTACAGTTCAGGGTCCACATGGCGTCTGGCAGAGGCTGTGTAGCATATGTAAAATTTCCATTTGGACTTCCTTAATTGATGCTGTGAGTGGACATCTGAAAAAAAAATCTGTTTACAGTTCCAATATGAGTCTCTCAATTTGTTTTTTGGAGTTTTCATCATATTTTCTTTTATCTTTTATCTTTACTCTCAAGCAGAGGTATCCAGCCTTAATTAAAGGCTGTTAGGGGTAGGGAAGCCAGTGTGTACCCAACAGATTGTCCCAGTGAGTATTCACCCTCACTACTAAAAATGCTTCATATTTCTGGTGGCATATTACTGAATTCTCCTTTAATGCAACCAATAAATGTATTAGGATATATACTCAGAAACTGTTGCAAGTTTTCCTTGCTCTTATACCATATTGATGATTCCTGTTTTTCTAGTTACTGTTGGATCAATTAATGACCTTCCCTTTGCTGTCTCTGCATTGACCAATGTTATAGTAAAGTACATTTAGAGGAAAAGGTTAAAACCCTTCCATAGTAATGCAATTAGAGTGAAAATCCTTTTACAGCCATCAGATGTTAAATCCATTGCACAAAATCCATTGCACACAATGGGTTTCAGCTGAAAACCTCTGCTTTTGCTGTCTCTGATGAAGTCCAAGGTTTATCAGCTCAGGCAGATATTTAATTAGTGTTATCTTGCAAATGTAACTCTAAAATGTGTCCACAAGGTTTGTGACCATAACCCCGAGGTGGGAATAATTTCCCTGAAATCAGTGCCAATTGTGTTAAAGTAAATCAGATCAGATTCTTATCTACCTTTTTCTAAACATATTACAGGACAGCTTCTGCCATTCTTGTTAGTGCTAAACAACCCTTTTCACGGAGAAATGTTGTAGAAAATGGTCCTTTGAAGTACACTCATTTCTGCACTAATGGTCAGAAGGGGATGAAGAAGTAGCCAAATGAAAATTTGGAAGATACAGTAAATCTCTGTTCTGTTCCACTTCTCCACCAAAAGTGCCAAGGTACTTATTTGAACTGTTCAGATGGTAAATCGGCTTTTACCAGCCTTTCTGTTTCAGATACTGATTGCAGCTATAAGCCTTTGGTAAACTCCATGGAAGGAGAAATTAGCCTCATTTGACTTTCTAATTTTATTTTGTATACGTTGCTGCTGTGGTTGGTTTTTTTTGTTTGGATTGGTTTTTTTTGTTTTGTTTTATTTTGTTTCTTAATAGCCCGGTTGTATTTTTAATTGCTAGAAATAAACAGGAACCTGTAGCTTTCTTCTACTCCAGTGGCTAGATTAGAAATACTAATTTTAAACTAAAGGTAAATAATACAGTATGTATTGCTTCACATGGTAGGCAGCATTGAGCCATCCTGGATGCAATTCTGGTGTGGTCCTGAAAGTACTGAATGCTTAGCAAAGAGTAACCACAGCCCCTCAGTACTACTGATGCTGCAGAAATGTTAGGAAATTGGTTGCACATTTACACAGATTAACCACAGAACAAAGGATTTCCTCAATTACAGTTACTTCTGTGGAATAAATTCATTCAAGTACCTAAGTAAACCAAGATTTTAAAATCTTTTATACCCTAAATTAGATACTTAATCTTAAAGTGTGCAGCCTAAATCCTATAGTTTTGGGTTGTTGGTTTTTTTTTTAAAATTTAAGTTCAAGGATTCAGAAATGATCATTCAAGTGACCTTCTACATGAAACACATAATTGAATTCCACTGCTAATTTCTACAGCAAAACCCAGCTTTATAAATAGCTAACATACCTAGAAGGAATTTTTGGTACGGAATCCAATCCTGAGCAAAAATCCAACTGATGACGAGTTTACTACCTTCATTAGCAAGCACCCCATTGGTTAATTGAGCATGAAGAGAAAAATACTGCACTTTGCATTTTTATAGCTTTAATATTTGTCTACCGGATTGAATTCATATTTACGGGAAGGTTTTAAAATATTTGCTTTATAAATTGCAAACTGAAGTCCTCAAATGTATGATCAGGATGCTGAATCCTTGTAGATGACAGTTGTGTAGCATCTCTGAGTTGAGACTGATACCTTTAACATGCTTTTCATGTAACCTGATTTAACTTGGTTTTCTTTTGAAGATTCCCCTCTCCAGCAGTCTCAGAGCAGAGTATCCTCCAGACTATATCTCAGTCTGGTAATTCCCTCTGAGCAATTTCACAACATTATTTTCATGTCTGGGCTCAAGACCTGGAAGAACTACTCTGTAGAAATCACAGAAATCTCATTTTCTCATTCATCCTAACTTCTTTTTTTTTAACCTTCCATTCCCCAAAGCCTCCGTAGAAGCACATATTGAGGTTATGTACCATTAACCTCAAGGTCTTTTCAGAATTGCTGCTTCTGGAACAGAATCTTGTAGTCTGAACGTGTCCTCATCAGTTTTGATGTTTGTGACCTCTCTAAAAGCCCAGTGCTCTAGAAGTAAATCTACTTTGGGAGTCTTTGGAGCCAGTTTTTTCTTTTAGTTATGCATTTATACTTTATATAGTAAAATGTATAGAGACTACTGTCTAACTTGGGATGCTCAGTGGCCCTTAACATTTCTTTCAGGTCAAGATAAATATTTGCCTGTTCAAAACTCACAGCTACATAGAATACATCCTCATCAAGGACTCTTTGTTCCTAAATGTTCTTTAATGTCCCTTTTCCCAGGAAAGCTCCTGTCTTTAAGTGTCCACTTGAAAATACATTCAAGTTTCCACTAGGATTTTTTTTGACCTTTTGTTAAAGCATGTCTCTACTAAGCCACCAATTTCTGACACTCTCTTGAGTGGCTGTTTAGCAGAGGCTTAAGGATGCAACATCAAAGCTGATAAACCTCGATTCTATTTCAGTAACATTTTGAGGTAGCAATTAGAAAATCCTGCTGCTAAAATGATGTAAACAAGATTCCAGAATGCCTTAAAACAATAGCTGTTTGAATTAAAACAATAGCTGTTGGAATTAAGACAGAGTTGGTAAGATTCATTTTCCCAAAGCACCAAAGTAACCATGGAGGAGGAAGTAGGGAAGAAGTAAGATGAAGGAGTTGTTAATATATTTCATCTAACATAAGAGCTTAAATTCTCTGTGAAGTCATTGGAAAGAGTAGCTAGGATATCTCTGAAGACCAGGTGCAGTAGTAGCACTTTCCCTCAAGCCACCATTGTTCTCCTCCACTGACTGTCCAGGGAACTGGCAGGAATCAGTACGAATTACATAAAATTACAGCCCGGTCTTTCCTCTCTCTCTCCAGAGTAATTAGTTCCTGAGGAGCAAAGCTAGCTCCTGAAAGGTGGTAGCAGCAGTATCAGGTGCCCCCTAATCTCCATGACCATGCATTTTGCACAAAGGTGACCCCCACTGCAGGCAGCATAGGAAGGGCTTCATCAAGTCCCAGGACTGTACCCAACCCCCCCGCAGTGAATGCAATAATGTCTTCTCCCCCTCATCCAAACTTCTGTTTAACCTCCAATGACATTAGAAAAGGACTCTCTGGGGGAAAAGGTAGGAAAATAAATAAATGAAATCTGAAGTCTTATCAGTATTTTTGCAGCTGTTCAATCTCTCAGAAACGACAACTGCTTTTTTTTTTCATATAAATATAAGATTTGGAGCTGTTTGCTCTGTTAGAATCTAAAACTATTTGGTCACATAAAATTAAAAAGAAATCCAGCTATGACATTGATTCTTGCACTACAAGTTACTTGTTCTACAGTGAAGGTGGCAAATGTCTCTTACCAGTATAATTTAGACTACCTTCATCAGTGGAACAATGTTTTTTCTTTCTACCCTTCTTAAGTGTGTATGTGAGTGAAAAATCCATCTGGGCACAGAAAAGTCGTAAACTAATGCTTATACTTCTAAACCAGAAGCACATTTCCTTAAGCAACAGAATATGGCAGCTTTCACATTCTTTCATAAAACACTATAAAATTGAGTCATAGATAACTCAATAGAGTGACAAATGAGAAATAGGATACTCACCCATACCTTAATTCTATCAAAGCTGATGCTACTCAAACATTTCAAATTTCATTGTTGTGAATTGCCATGGACCCTAAATATTGTCATGGCCACAAACAATTGCTGACCAGCTTAATATTGGGGGACAAAGGAAAAAAAAAGCACAGCGTATCTGGCTGTGTTCACACAGCCCAGATGCTGTTGGCACTTTTGCTGCCAGGGCTGGCTGATGCCCAACTTTCTTTTTATGAGGACCCCCAGAGCCTCTACCACAGAGCTGCTCCTCACAAGCCAGTGTCCTTATTCTCAGGGGCAGGACTTTGCGTCCCTCTCTACTGAATTTCATAAGGTTCCCATTGTCTCATTCCATTTGGAAACACTGCAAATGACCCTTCTTTACAATATTTGGGCAGTCCATTTTTGGTCCTAATCACAGCTGGCTGACGATTCCCTCTCTCCATTCCTCCTCCTGTTTAATTTGTAAAATGACCAACTTTTAGCAGGGGTAAAGGTTGCCTCTAGTATTTCTCCAGTTATGAGACATCTTTTATTTAAATAAACCTCAGTATAGCTGTCTCAGAAAATGCAGACAACGTATAGGTGCGGATAAACAGCACTTCTGTTGAAGCAGAAAGTGACTTCCTGAGTAAAAAGTGTGATGTTGTTTTAAAGGCTGTGCTATGGAGTGCAAGATTAGTCACTTGCCAAGATAATAGGTCTGATTCTCCATGGTGCTACTCCAGCTGCACTTCTTCCTGTGCATACCCATTGTAACTGAAGTCATACAACGGTGAATCAGGCCTGGAAACTTGAGGAGAATAAGAAATGGAGGTGCAGTGGGAGGTTAATTTCCCTCCTACAATATTTCACAACAGTGAAAGCATCAAAACTCCTTCCCAGCCCCCCCCTTTTTTTTTTAACTGAAGAAATGTAATCTAGCTCTCAACTCACAACACAAAGTAGAAGTGCAACAGTTGCTTGTAAAAAGGTCCCTGGTTTGTAGCATAGAATGTTTTCTTCAGAATTGCTTTCCATGACAATTATCATGCACTGATTGAATATGCAAAGAGGAAAAATAAAAGAAAAAAGAGGACAAATAACATTAAGTGAAAACATAGACTGCAAAGTACCCAGAATGAAAGCATTCTAGCCCACAATTTGCTGAATATCTATACAGTATAGAAGAATTCATCCTATTCTTCCAAAACTGTCATGACAGGAAATGTTGTTCAAGGAGCTGGGATATATAGTTCTAAGAGTTGCAGTTCTGTGGAGTGACAAATAAGATCTCACCTCTTGCCTTTAAAAGAAGTCAGATGAGGTTGTTTTACTAATGCTGAAGAAAAAAAGAAAAAGTGTTTAAAACAAGATTTTGGCTTTTTTTCTTGTTATTTTTCTTTCTTAAACTTGTCCTTTATGATCAATATATGACAATGTGACACTAAACAGCTTAAAGTTAGAAGCTTCTGGCAAACCTTCTACTTAATGCAAATCCTTAGAGAACATGAGGGACTACTGAAGAGCTTCTTTTGGTTTCTGAATACACCAAATGAAGATCATGATCGGAAAGCTTTTATTCTTACCCTTTTAGTTCAGAGGAAATGGGTATCACAGAATTACATAATCACAAGGCTGGAAAAGACCTTTAAGATCATCAAGTCCAACTGTTCCCATCCTGTGTTAAACCATATCCCTAAGTACCTGATCTACCCTTTTTTTAAACACATCCAGGGAAGGTGACTCAGCCCCCTCCCTGGGCAGCCTGGGCCAGGCCCTGACAACTCTTTCAGTGAAAAATTTTCTTCTAACATCTGATCTGACCCTGCCCTGATGCAGCTTTGTGCCATTTCCTCCCAACACGGTGTCATCTGCAAACATACTGAGGGAGCATTCAATCCCTTTATCGAGGTCATTGATAAAGATGTTGAACAAAACTGGACCCAGGACTGAGCCCTGGGGGACGCCACTTGTGACCGGCCTCCAGCTGGATTTTGTTCCATTCACCCTTTGGGCCCGGCCATCCAGCCAGTTTTTAACCCACCTGAGGGTCCACCTGTCCAAGCCAGTGGCAGCCAGTTTCTCAATCAGAATGCTGTGAGAAACCCCGTCAAAGGCTTTACTGAAGTCCGGATAGACTACAGGAAAAAAACCAGCCTTGGCCCGTACGGGAATCGAACCCCCAACAGTGGGATTATAAACACCACGGTCTAACCAGCAGAGCGGTGTGGGGGCAATCAATAAAGCAAGCAACCAGCAGAGGATGGTTTTGATCCATCGGCCTCTGGGTTATGGGCCCAGCATGCTTCCACTGCACCACTCTGCTACCTTAGCAGCCTAATTTTTAAGTGCTCACTCTGAGTCTTTATTAAAATCGAACACAGGGCAGTATTCCAACACACTTCTGGTTGAGGATCTAGACAGCTACAACGTTCTCAGGATCACCTGGTTTTACAGGATTCCAGAGTCTCCGTTTTAACTCACCTGAATGTACATTCACAGGAATGTGGAAGTGAGCAAGCACTTCAGGATGCAGCCCACAACCAGTCGTTGCATAACATTAGGTCTCAGTCAGCAATTTAGGGAGCTCCATACTGACTGTCATAATCCACTGTAATTTTCTGGCACAGGTGATTACACCCTTTATGTGGACAGTCTGAAATATTCATAACAGTGAAAAGCAGCAGAGGTTCATGTTAGTATGTACCTTATCAGGACCAGAATTTATCAGGACCAATATTCATAAACCATATCAAAAACCTCCAAAATTTTCAAGTTCAATTTGTTCTGCTAGTACTGAAACATACTGAAAAAACAAGTATTGATGTTAACAGATCTATTTGACATTATTTAGGTAATTATAACGTCTGTGAAGACAGGTTGAGTGAGTTGGGATTATTCAGCCTGGATAAAAGGCTCAGAGACATTATTGTGGCCTTCTGATACATAAGGTGGCTACAGAAATGATGGAGAGCAACAGTTTACAAGGGAAGAGAGTGATAGCATAAGGGGTAATGGTTTCAACTAAATTATGGTAGATTTAGATTAGATATTAGGAAGAAATCCATCATGCTGTGAGGGTGGTGGGGCCCTGGCACAGGCTGCCCAGAGCAGCTGTGGCTGCCCCTGGGTCCTTGGCAGTGTTCAAGGCCAAGTTAGATGGGGCTTTGGGTAACCTGGGCTGGTGGATGGTGTCTCTGCCCATGGCTGGGGGTTGGGACTAGATGATCTTTGAGCTCCCTTCCAACCCATCCTGTAATTCTATAATACATTTTCAGAACATTATCCTCAATAATACTCTAAAACAGTACTAATTTTGCTGCTGCATTGTCAAGCAATCTTAGTAACAATAAATGTGGTATGAAACTGATGAAAAAAGCAGCATAATGGTTTGATTTCTGTATAATTGAGTTTCCCAAATCTGCCCTTAGATGCTAAAGCACAGCTCTGCCTAATTTGCAAGAGCAAGAGAGACACACATATCTGAACAAAAATCAGCACTTACTGTTTAATTCCTTCACAAATCTGCTTAGTACATTAACATTATTCTATTATGCTATTATTACTCTTTGCTGGGCCAGTGTTCCCTGACACAACCTTCCCCTACAGGTTTTAGCTTCCCTGACATAAAAGAGTCCAGACTCAAGATGTCATTTGAATCTTTGCTTTATTTCTGTGTTTCACAAGACAAAATGTCATTGTGGCAGCATACCAGTAGGGAAAGGGTGAACAGTCTGTGATTTGCCTTCCAGCAGTAAAGCCAGTACAGCAAACTTCCTTCTTTGCTTATATCAATAGCAAATTTCTCACTGTTGTGTTCAATGCTATCCAAGAGTAGGTCCCCAGAGTGCTTTATAAAACAAATCAAAGGTGGTCACTGCCCTAAAGACTTTTCATTTCAAATGTTTCAGATGGGAAATTGGGGAAGATCCATCCACCAGCAGAACCAAGGAACACTAGAGTAATTCAACTACTCAGGACTTTGGGGAGGAAGAGAAAGGGAATGCAAAGGGGTCTAAGGAAGAAATTGTCTTAGGGAAAAGGAAGGGACCGGTAGTGAGGAGGACATTTCCAGGGAGAACAAGTAAAAGGGGCAAAGACAGACTGAAACTTGGATAACACAGGGTGGAAGCCAACACACATGAGAACAGGGCAAGCAGAAACCCATCAGCATTGGGGAACATCTGAAGCCTTCTAATGTCTGACTCTCAGTCTCACCAGCTGGAATCTCTCACCAGTTACTCAGCACCTTCTGACAGCAACCTCACAACAGCAGCAAACTTCTCTCAATGTCTGCAGCCATTCCTTACATCACTTTTGCTGCTCAGGAGCCCATGCTTGGTTGCCCTCATCCACTGCTGGCAGTCCCATGAGGTCACCACCACTGAAGTACAGTGCTGGGGCTGTTGCAACAGTATCAGAATACATAATCCCATGTTAGCTGTGCTCCTTTGGCAAGAGAAACATAATTTTCTAGAATTTTGTCATTCATGGCACATCCTCTAAGCCAGCCCTCAGAGAATGGGTATTGGAAAAAAAAAAGAGGACTCAACAAGACAAGGAGTGTATCACAAGGATAAGGACAGTTAAGTGAATAACCAGAACAAGCCTCTCAGGGCTGAACAGAGTGATTCTGCAGTGAGAAAGAAAAAGGTGTGCCTTCTCACTCATTGCAGATCTGCCTTTGAAAAGCTGCATTATGTTGGAGCAAGCACATTTAACGCTTCTTAACCAGGCATGAGGTACCCTAGGAAAGGAAAGGAACACTCTGCAAAGCGAGCAAACTCGGGAGATCAGGCTGCATCAGAATCACAGAATCACAAGGTTGGAAAATACCTAAGATCATCAAGTCCAACCAATCCCATCCTAAGCTAAACCATATCCCTGAGCACCTCATCTACCCTTTTTTTGAACACACCCAGGGAAGGTGACTCAGCCCCTCCATGGGCAGCCTGTTCCAGACCCTGACAACTCTGTCAGCAAACAATTTGTTTCTAATGTCTAATCTGACCCTGCCCTGGCATAGCTTCCAGTCATTTCCCTTTGTCCTATCACCTGTCACCTGGCTGAAGAGACCATCACCCACCTCTCCACAACCTCCCTTCAGGTAGCTGTAGGTGGTGATAAGGTCTCCCCTCAGCCTCCTCTTCTCCAAGCTAAACAGCCCCAGCTCCCTCAGCTGCTCCCCATAGGATTTGCCCTCCAGCCCCTTCCCCAGCCTGGTTGCCCTTCTCTGGACATGCTCAAGGACCTCAATGTCCTTCTTATGGTGAGGAGCCCAGAACTGGACCCAGCACTAGAGGTGCAGCCTCACCAATGCTGAGTACAGGGGACCAATCATCTCCCTGGACCTACTGGCCATACTGTTTTTGATACAAGCCAACATGCCATTGGCCTTCTTGGCCACCTGGGCACACTGCTGACTCATATTTGGTCAACCAACACTCCCAGGTCTAAAATCCCAACCACTTCCTCTATAGGCTTTTTAAGGAATTATCCTGAAAGGCCCAAAAGTAGCCATTCCAAAGCATGCTTAAAGATTTCCCTGTGGTTTGTGCACACAGGTTTGGTTAAAGAATAAATCTTTCTGTGAGAGAATAACAAGTCTTAGATCTTACACTACTATAAATGTTATATATCAGTTAAGTGAATGCAAAGTGAACTCTTCAGCTTCTGATCTGAACTGAGGAAGCTGCAATTGTGTGTAGCCAGCACCATTCTCAACATGAATGTGCCACTGGCAATGATAATATGGGAAGAAATGTTTTTCTGACAAACACCATCATCAGAATAAATAAAGGTATTGTAAAGCCACACTGTATCATGAATTTTCCACTAGGATCCACACTGAAAATGTCTTAATTAACATTCTGTTTTAAAACCATTTGATGGTAACAAGGCCTGACTCAGACACTGCTGGTGAGAGATTTTAATGAGACTGGGGCAAAGCCAATGCATGAACAGTGCTGAAGGGCTCTACCATCATTTCTCATGGTTCCCATTGAGACTTGACTCTCAGAAAGCATCCCAAACCAAAGCTTGATGAGTACTTCCATTCTTTCAAAAAATAAAATTAAATCATGTATCAGGAATGACATTCTTCCCTTCCCATGTCAACTGAGCAGTTAAAGTGGAATTGGGTATAGTTCCTCACTCTTCTAAAAGGCTCCTCTATCTTCATACATAGCCTTGGTGTCAGTGCAATATTGTAACCAGATAAATGTCAGGACCACATGCATCAGTTTTTCCACCAACTATCTCTGTCCCCAACTGCTTAATCAATCTGTTTTACACAAACTGACTGACTGAAGCTACAGTAGAAGTCTTTTTCACAGCCTTTTCACCCTACTTTGGTAAATAAATGTATAATGTATCTCTTTCTCAAGCATCACTCATCAGCTGTCCTTGTATTGTGCTTCACAGATACTTGATTAGGTAATTTCAGATAGCCTGGCAGAATTGAGGAGTTTCTGCCAACACTGAGCTCCTTTGACTGCGCTCCTCAAGGGACAACCCTTGGAGGTGAAGATGGGGAGGTTACTATGGAGACAAGAGAAGTCAGCAGTCACTCATGTCCTACTTGCACATTGTGACATATCTGGATCTCTATAGTAACAAAGGAGTTTCTTGGTCTGTCTGCCCATCTGTGAGGTGAAAGAGAACCCCTCAAGGACTGCAAAGCAAAGAGTGGTTCAGGTGACAGTAGCTAGATTGCATGGACCCACAAATAAACAGTTCTTTTCCCTCTGCTCATAGCACTACATTTCTGTTACAGGATAGCACCCTGAAATATGGGTTAGAAAGTGATAGATGAGTTCCAATGAAAGATAAGGCAGAAGTTATGGTTTAGGAAAATACGACTTTACAAAATTAAGCTATGTGTATTACAGAAGAGAGACTTGCCTCTGTCCTTTCATGTTCTCTTATATTTAGTATTTTTCCACTGTGAGTTTTTACAGTGACTGGTCTGTGCTTAAGAAGCTGAGTTTGATTTACACCAGGCATTTTTAAAAAACAGTTTCTTCAATTTTTTCTTATACTGTGAATTCTTGAAAACATTCTTATGGAACTCAAAGGGTGATGAGAAATGCAAAATCAGAAAACTCTTAGCAGTTATTGAAAGCTGTCACACTTGTAAAGCAGCTGAGTATTTGTAACTGCACCCAGAAATTACAGCTGGTTCTCAATCTCACTTTGAAAGATGTAAGATGCTTCCTGCAGTTACAGGTAATTATAAATTTCCTACTAAATACAAATACTTCAGTGTAATGGATGGTTGTCTAGAGATAATTGCACCTGAAGATGGAAATTTTGCATTATCAATTAGGAAGAGAAAAAAAGAAGACCTGGGGAACTACATATTGGTCAGTCTCACATCTGTGCCCAGCGAGATCATGGAGCAGATCCTCCTGGAAACTATGGTCAGACACATGGCAAATAAGGTGATCAGTGACAGCCAGCATGGTTTCACTAATGGCACATCGTGCCTAATAAATTTGATGGCCTTCTAGAATGGGGTTATAGCACTGGTGGATAAGGAAAGTGAAACTTGACATCATCTACCTAGACTTGTGAAAAGCATTTGACGCTGTCCCACACAACATCCTTGCCTCTAAATTGAAGAGACACTAATTTGATGGGTGGACCACTTGTTGGATAAGGAATTGGCTGGATGGTCACACTCAAAGATTTGCAGTCAATGGCCTGATGTCCAAGTGGAGACCTGTGATGAGTGACATTCCTCAGAGGTCATTACTGGGACCGGTACCGTTTAACATCTTTGTTGACAACATGGACTGAGGGATTGAGTGCACCTTCAGAAACTTTGACAATGACACTAAGCTGTGTGGTGCAGTTGACATGCTGGAGGGAAGGGATACCACCCAGAGGGACCTTGACAGGCTAGAGAGGTTGGCCCAAGCAAACTTCATCAAGCTTAGCAAGGTCAAGTGCAAAGTCGTGCACGTGGGTCAGGGCAGTCCCAAGCATAACAGGCTGGGTAGAGAATGGATTGAGAGCAGCTCTGAGGAGGATTTGGGGTGTTAGTTGATGAAATGTCAGCATGACCTGGCAATGTATGCTTCCAGCCCCAAAAGCCAACCATATTCATAGCTGCATGAAAAGAAGCAAAACCAGCAGACTGAAGGAGGTGATTCCCCCTCTATTCAGCGTTTATGAGACCCCACCTGCACAACTGTGTTCATCGTTGGGGTCTCTAACATAGAAATAATATGGAGCTGTTAGAGTGAGCCTAAAGGAGGGCCATGAAGATGATGAGAGGGTTGGAGCACCCCTCTGATGGAGACAGGCTGAGGGAGTTCAGCTTGTTCAGCCTGGAGAAGAGAAGGCTCTGGGGAGACCTCAGAGTAGCCTTCCAGTAAGTAAAGGGGCTTCAGAAAAGATGGAGAATGACTTTCTTTTTAGTCTACAGGGGCAGGGAGTAACTGACAAAGTGTAATGGCTTTAAATTAAAAGAGGGTTGGTTTAGATATTAGGAAGAAAACCTTCTCTGTGAGGGTGCTGAGGCATTACACAAGTTGCCCAGAGCAGCTGTGGCCGCCCCTGGGTCCCTGGTAGTGTCCAAAGCCAGGTTGGGATGGGATGGGATCCTGCCCATTCAATAATTTTATAATATCTATTATTTGCATAACCTGAGGATCACAGAGCAAGATGTCCTAAGGGAAAGGTATGATATATTCTTGTTGCCTCTTTAGTTTTTCAGTAGAATCAGTGTTATAATAGTGCAGAAGGGAACAGAGAGTGGTCTTACAGCATGGATTTCTGATCCTTTAAGTGACAGAACTAGATAATGAGTTAAGGTTCTGCTACTGGTTTTTTCTAATATTTTAGTCTCTTTCAGAAAGATCCAGAAGTCCAGGTATCTCTACCAGCAGCTTTAATGAGAGCAGCTCCTTACATCCATTTACTTTTAGTTCACCTTTGCAAATACCTAAGCAAAATTTTGCTAAATCAGATTTTTCTGTGTGATAAAAAGAACCAGGACAGATAGCACCAGGCACCCAGAAAAGGAAAAAAATTGAAAAGATCTAAAATGAACCTCTGAGCAGCTGCTCAGTGTTTTCAGAAAGATGCTATGATTGCTCATAGAATATGAAAATGAACCAGGCAATGAGAACAAGCTGCGTATCACTCACGTGTCAAGTGAAACAGTAAAGCAAATCACAGGGTCAGAGGGTGAGCTGAAACTCATTAAAGTACAATTAAGAAAGAAAATCAGCCCAAAGGACAGAAAAACCAGGCAGAAACACAGGACAGGAAGCATGCAGAAGTTTCTATGCGAGGGCAGTCGTTTCTGTAGAGTTTGTTTCATTGGCTGTTGCATTGTGAGTTGAGAGGATGATGCACCTCCAAGAGGGCTAGAGATGTTCTTATCAAACATTCATCAAAGGCTATGGGAAATAGGGGAATTGTGGGTGCTTCCTTGGACAAAGCAGGGAGCTTTCAGATTCAGTGAGGCAACTGGGCAAAGGTGGGAGCTGCAACATGACCAGAATTAACAGACCCTGCCTGGTCACAGGCAGAGGATAGGAAAAGCAGAGAACAGGCTGTTTGCTTCTTTATGTTAAAAAGCCACAAAACTGACAGTGTGATTGTTCAAATGTTGCCAGTTGGTTTATGGTCACCTAGTGGGTAATAAAAAAAAGGCTTGAAAGAAAAGAATGCTAAAAGGATTGAAGCTTGGGGGTCTGTCTGTATTCCCTAGCTGGTAAAATTGCCAGCTGAGAAGTGGTAACCCACAGCAACCAGAAAAATTTATTGAGGACACAAGTTAATAATTACAGTGGTACACTGTGCCTGTAGCTCTGGGACAAACTCATGGGCTTTCTTCCTGTCCCTTTTGAGCTAGACCATATACATCCACATCCAGCAGTTCTATCCAAGGCCTTATTCAACCAGCCACTCAATGAATGAAGCAGGTCTCTTGACTCAAGACTGAGAGCTCTGGCTTCCCCTCCACAGGCATCTAATTTCCACCTGAGACTGTGCAGGAGGATTTCTGTCCCTCATATGAATATTTTTTTGTTCAAGGTGGACCACCTTGGTTTTATATAAGACGTAGTTCTTAAAAACTTACAAGTTTCAGCACAGGTGTTAGTATTATCACATCCCTAAGTCTCTTTTCAGCTTCCTAGGCTCTGAAACTCCTATTTTTCACTATTTGTTTCAAAAAGAGGTATTTTTCAGTCTATCACTTAACTCAATTAATGTCTCATTTTCCTTTGACAGCACAATGTGTGTTATCATTATGATTTTCATGATCTACTTAGGAATTCAAAGCAGTTAATTTTTTTTTTCCCTTTCAGAAGTATTCCTCTTTGTAAAAGCCCAGATTCAGTAGGTCTAAATTAGGAGCTTAGTCACTTTTAGAGTGACACAGCCCACCTCACACCTAAAGTGACCCTTCAAAGTACCTTGATCTATGGAGAGAACCTAAAGCGATCAGGCCTATGATGTAGGTGTGTCAGTTATGTGTGTAAAGCTAAGTGGGAAGGACCAAGGTCTTTCACTTACCATGTAAAAAAAGAATTTAATTCTTTGCTCTTGTTCATGATGACAGTTAATATACTTTGCCTTCAGTGACAGTTAATTCCATTTGCCTTCTTTTTTTAAAATATACCCCAAATAGCCTGCTGATCAACATGCTGTTTTGGAAAGCTAATATCAGCTGCTCAATCTGAAATTATGGTTTGCAATATCAGGTACTATAAGGCAAAAGCATACAGTATGTTTAATTTCCTGCATTTCCAGTAGCACAGGAGTAGTAAAAAGGGGAAAATAACTCATATAACAATTTTACAAAGCTGGGGTCTTGTCTAATGAACTTCTGACTACATAGATAAAATGCCAAACATATACTGTTTGTATGTGTTAATGGTATCAGTGTGTTTTGACAGATAAATAACTGAAAACAAGTCAACAACTTACTAATTCCTAGGAGCTCTGTAGTGAATGTAACGAGTATACTTTTGCCTAGTGTGGTAAATGCTTTGTCTTTCATTCAAATCCAAACCTCTCACTAGTGCATGAAAACTCAGTCCTAGTGCTACTCCCTTTCTTCCTGCTGCTCTGATCTTTGTTGTTTGACTTCAAAAATTACTTGCATTGCATCTGGGTTTTCTCTGTGCTCAGGAATCAGAATGGCAGGACAGGCTCATTCTGAAATCTGTAGCAGGGTGAGTCAGACACTAGTCATTGCAGAGCACAACTAAAAGTTGTTTGGAGGAGATGAATGGAAGAGCAGGTGAGACGCAGCTTACTGGTGATCATCAGTGCCAGGACAATAATTTTCTAGTTGTATTGATATAGGGAATATCTCCTTGCTTTTGGTTTACCATTTACATTGAACCATTCCAACCCTTCACATAATTGACATAAAATAGATTTTCTTTGTACTCAGGAAAACCTCATTTTCTTCCATTCCTCTTGTTCCACACCATCAATCTGGTAAAACACATGGCACAGGTTACCCAGAGAATTTAGAATCATAGAATCATAGAATCATAGAATGGTCTGGGTTGGAAGGGACCCCAAGGATCATAGAGCTCCAACCCCCCTGCCACAGGCAGGGCCACCAACTTCCAGGTCTGGATCTACACAAGGTTGCCCAGGGCCCCGTCCAACCTGGCCTTGAACACTTCCAGGGATGGGGCATCCACTACTTCCCTGGGCAGCCTGTTCCAGCCCCTCACCACTCTCTCTGTAAAAAACTTCCCCCTAATATCAAATCTAAACCTTCCCTCCTTTAGCTTTAGTCCATTCCCCCTTGTCCTGCCATTATCTACCCTTTTAAAAAGTTGAATCCCCTCCTGCTTATAAGCTCCCTTCAGGGACTGGCAGGCTGCAATGAGGTCCCCCCGCAGCCTTCTCTTCTCCAGGCTGAACAAGCCCAGCTCCCTCAGCCTCTCTTTGTAGGGCAGGTGCTCCAGCCCTCTAATCATCCTTGTGGCCCTCCTCTGAACCCTCTCCAACAGTTCCACATCTTTCTTGTATTGGGGGCCCCAGATCTGGACACAGTACTCCAGATGGGGCCTCACGAGGGCAGAGTAGAGAGGGACAATCACCTCCCTGTCCCTGCTGGCCACCCCTCTTCTAATGGAGCCCAGGATCCCATTGGCCTTGCGAGCTGCAAGAGCACACTGCTGGCTCATGTTAAGTCTCTCATCCACCACAATCCCCAAGTCCTTCTCAGCAGGGCTACTCTCAAGAAGCTCTTCTCCCAGTCTGTATCTATGTCTGGGATTCTTCCGACCCAAGTGCAACACCTTACACTTGGCAGTGTTGAACCTCATTAGGTTCCCCCGGGCCCATCTTTCCAGCCTGTCAAGGTCCCTCTGGATGGCTTCCTTTCCTTCTAGGGTGTCAACCACACCACTCAGCTTGGTGTCATCTGCAAACTTGCTGAGGGTGCACTCAATTCCATCATCGATGTCATTGATAAAGATGTTAAAGAGCACCGGTCCCAAGACAGACCCCTGGGGGACACCGCTTGTCACCGGCCTCCACCTGGACATAGACCCATTGACCACCACCCTTTGGCTTCGGTCTGTTAACCAGTTTCTTATCCACTGGATGGTCCACCCATCAAATCCACATCTCTCCAATTTAGAGATAAGGATGTGGTGGGGGACTGTGTCAAAGGCCTTGCACAAGTCCAGGTAGATGACATCGATTGCCTTTCCTTCATCCCTCGATGCTGTCACTCCATCATAGAAGGTCACCAGATTGGTGAGGCACGACCTTCCCTTGGTGAAGCCGTGCTGGCTGTCCCGGATCACATGCTCTTCCCTCATGTGCTCCAGCATGTCATCCAGGAGGATCTGTTCCATGATCTTCCCAGGCACAGAGGTGAGGCTCACCGGCCTGTAATTCCCTGGGTCTTCCTTGCTCCCTTTCTTGTAAATGGGAGTGACATGACCTTTTTTCCAGTCCCCAGGGACCTCTCCTGACAGCCATGACTTTTCAAATATGATGGAGAGGATTTATGGATGCACTTCCTGGCAGTGTTCAAGGCCAGGTTGGATGGAGCTTTGGGCAACCTGGGCTAGTAAAAGTGTCCCTACCCATGGCAGGGGGTTGGTACTAGATGATCTCTAAGGTCCCTTCCAACACAAATCACTCTATGATTCTATCTATGATTATCATTATTATTATAATTTTTGCTTCCATTATTAAACTGTTTTGATCTCAACCTACAAGTTTTCTCACTTTTACTCTTCCAATTGTGTTCCCCCATCCCACTAGGTCAGGGAGTGAGTGAATGACTCTGTAGTGCTTAGTTTCTGTCTGGGGTTTAAACCATGACAATTACTTTAAAGTCAAGTATGTAGGGAAAAGTAATCAAAATGATACATGTGTGATGCTGCCCTTCCTGAACGTGGCAACGGCAATTTAGGAAAAATACTATGGGAACATCATTGGCAGCTCTCTGGATTCATGGAGTCATTGTACAGTGGTAGAAAAATGTTGTGGCCATCAGTAGGAATGGCATTGAGAAGAAACCCTGGTGTAATGACATTGTGAGAACTTTCAGTCTCTCTACCAGCTTGGACTAGTGATGACAGAACAATTACATAGGATAGCAAGCAAAATGATCAAAACAATGGAGTATCAATTGTCTGATACTAAGGCAGCTGGCATGCTCACTGTCAGAGAACAAGGCTGAAGCAGATGTTGCTGAGATTTACAAAATCATGAAAGCAATTGATAAGGTGATTGATATACCAACTCTCACAGTAGCAGAATGAGTGAGCACTGATTAAAGCTAATTGGATTTCAGACACGTAAAGATTTGTTTATAGAGCAGGTCAGGAACTTTCAGAGCTTGTTGGAACAGGACGCTTGGTGGCAGGTGGCATCATCAGCTACAAAACAGGTTAGTCAAATTCATGGTATAATCACTGTGAATGCTGGGAGGAGGAGTGTGGAGGGTTCGGTCTGCTGACAATGTGCAGGCTCTAGTACACTCCTTAAAGAGTATCACCTAATGCCTTTTTCAGGGGTCGAGTGCAGGGATAGCTGCAGCATTTATCAAGTCAGTTAAGGCACTTCTTATGCTCCTAGAACTGACTGAAGACTTGCCCAAGCAGCTGTCAGTTCCTTCTGCACTCCCAACATGCACGCTCCATCCATCCAAGGTCCTAATTAGCCTCTAGAACGCTCTGACTCAGACCCACCCCTCAACGACGGGACATCAGTCTGCTGTGGCCAAACATCTTACAGCATGAAAAGACCAGTCACACTCACCTCATGTAAGCATGCATTTTGAAACAGGTGTTAAGATGATTTTTGTCCTTTGGAAGATGTTGCTAAGGTATCCTGCCATCACAAACTGCAGTTCATATGTAGATCAGTCCAGAGTGAAGGACATCTACAAAAATGATTGCAGACCACTATTTTGCACAGATATTCACAAATGTCTGTTGAAACTCCAGCTACCACAAACTCAATGCACCCCCACCCCCCTTTTGGCAAAGCTGACTTCTATTGCAGTTTGTTAAACTCCTGTGAAGTGTGCTGGCTAGGTGATAGAGAAGTCAAAGCCTAAAAGTATTACCAGTTCTCTGCAAATTACCCCCTCTGAGACAGAGTGAGACATTAGAGTTTGCCTTAGTTAAAAAGCTAGCAGGCAGTCCAGATACACTGTGTGGTACAACCAGTCAGAAGGTGAACTGTTTGGGTTTATCATTCTCTTACCTTTTCCTCCCTAATGGATTTTGCATTCTGTAATTTGCTTTAGATTTCATTGAATAAGCAAGTTGGAAAAATATCAGATTCCCTTTAATTACATATATTTCTTTTACTTTCTATACTACGTGCTTTATTACACTAGCAAGAATGGAATATACTTGAATAAAATGCATTCCTTGTGTAACTGTAGGAATTACCTTCATAAACAAGAAACAATACAATAACATTGGATTTATACTTGGAACACTGTGAGAAAATAAAAGCTATATACCTATAGGAAAAACTTCAAGGGTCAGCTCCACTGAATTGTCATATTTCTTTGTGAGAAGAGAGTTGTTTGGCACCGGGATAATCAGGAACTTAAGCATTAAAAGAACACATCTCAGGATCCTAGACCATTCAGCATGGAGACAGCATAACCTTTCACTCTGATCAAATACACCTCAGTCCACAGTCTATCTCAGGCCATTATGGATATCCACATGGACCTTTGGAATTTCTGCTCTTCATAGTATATATATATTAAAATAACTTTTTCCCAACATTTTCTAACTAAGAATGGCAAATGGCAATGCCTACAATAATAGACATTCAGTTTGTGGCTGTTTAGTTTGTTGTTGTTGTTTTAATAATACGTAGCCCTTCAACAGAATTTGTTGTACATCACATGAGGACAAAGGTATTGTTTGATTTGAGATAAGATTATCATATGAAAAGGAGAGCAAAGCAAGGTAAAATTACAAATGCCCAAGAAGAGCAAAATGCAGTGGCTCTGATTCATGATTTATAATTTCTTTTTTTTTTTGTTTTCCTGTTTATGACAAATAAATCCCTCATGAATGCATCCGTTCTGACAGAGAATTACTCTTTTATATTGTAATACATATAATACTATATAATTCCTTATGTTAATACTTACCTTTCACTGACTAATCCTTAGTGCTTCCTGTTAAAATACATCAGTACCATCCTTACTCAAGTCCAGCTTTAGCAAGTGCCACATATCAAGATGAAGTTTTTCTAGTTGGCACCACACATACTTTAGGCTCTTGGAAGCTGGAAACATTTTTCACTCTGATTGAAATCTGCCATTTTTTAAATTATTAGTAATATTACACTGCACAGTTGCACACTCCTGAAGTAATCCCAGAGGTCTCATTCCTTTTATAGATACTATTTGTAGAGACAGGCAGTTTCCTTGAGTAAGTGGGCACTGTCTCATCATCAAATCCAGTGTTCAAATCTTTCTCTAGTGAAGCAGCATCTCATCTTTCTATGAGTTCCAGCTAGTAATTAAAAGGTGTGTAAATGTTGTGCTTGAGGACATGGTCTAGAGGCAGACTAGGCAGCAATGGGCTGTGGTTGATCGTCCACAACCGATGGGTTGTGGACTTGATGATCTTAAAGGTTTCTTCCAACCCAAGAGATTCATTGATTCTATAGTCTGTGTCCATAAAGGTGTCTGACATGCTGAATGGTAGATTCATTCTTTTGCTAGTAAAGCATTGTATGCACTTGTGGCACTACAGAAATAGATTATAAAATTATTCTTATTCAATAAATCGAGGAGGTTTTCAACAAAAAAACCATAGAAACAGTTATTTGGGAAGTAATGTCATGCTGTAGGACTAATATCAAAAGCACAGAAGAATGATATTCATAGACATTTTTCATCTGTGATGAGAGAAGGCAGTTTGTAGCTTCACAAGCAGTGGCTCAAGAGTCAGGGAATGTGGTCAGACATGAGTTATGGGCCAAGAAGGTTGGAAGCACAAGGAAATGAGGGTGATGAAAGCAATTGCATACTGTAAAAAATATCTTTTTTCCTAGAAAAAACCCTCATCTTCCTTTAATGTTACTGCTGAAAACATAAAGTTCTACATTAAAGTGATGGCATGTAAAATATACAGTGAGATCTAAAGAACTTCTTTCAAATCGTGATGAACTTTAACACTGTTGAGCTTTTGTCTATGTATGATTTCTGTCCTGCATGTACTTGAGACTACCAGCAGTGTGCACATTTATTATCATTTGAAGACTGCTTGCAGTGTGTAGCATAATGCAGATGAGTCTTACAGAAATGGGGTTTAAAATCAGTTATATTTCTTCACACTGTTACAGGATGGAACAGGCTCGAGGCAGAGACAGAAGACAATCCAGGATTAAACCTGACCCCTAAAAATTCCCATAAAAACCTTGTCCATATAACTATTTGGTTTCTTATGGAAAGGCTTAGATTTTTTAACATTAATACCAATACTGAATCTTTTACACATAAAGAAATTTGAAGAGTTTTCTGCTTCTTCGGCTGCCTCTGTTTGAAACAAACACAGCTGTACACTTACGCAGCAGAATGAACCATTGTATGGATACACCTGTATTAACATAAACCACTTTGCACTTTTGCACATCTCTGTAGTTTTTGGTTTTTAGAATGAAATCACTTTCAACCACACTGATTCAAGTCACTGATAAAGAATGAATAACCTGGAGAAAAGCTGATCTGTGCCACCTTTTGTTCAGCTGCCCTAGAAGACACAAACTATATTCAGAAACCTCTAGATCAACATTTAATCCAATGAACGTGTCTTTTCCATATGTATGTATATATGTACTATGTCTATGTTTGTCTACCTGTGGCAAATCTGATTTGCTCTGAAACTTGCAGTTTTATTGATGTCCATGTATTTTCACACTTCATTAATTTGAATGAAAAACAAGTGACTTGTTAAACAATAACCTGATTAATTTTGGGGGTGGTGTTCATAGAATCATAGAATCATAGAATGGTCTGGGTTGGAAGGGACCCCATTGATCA
>VZTU01032067.1:240700-266901 GCA_013400835.1 Zapornia atra
GAGGGCAGAGCAGAGAGGGACAATCACCTCCCTGTCCCTGCTGGCCACCCCTCTGCTGATGGAGCCCAGGATCCCATTGGCCTTGCGAGCTGCAAGAGCACACTGCTGGCTCATGTTAAGTCTCTCATCCACCACAATCCCCAAGTCCTTCTCAGCAGGGCTACTCTCAAGAGGCTCTTCTCCCAGTCTGTATCTATGCCTGGGATTCCTCTGGCCCAAGTGCAACCCCTGACACTTGGCAGTGTTGAACCTCATTAGGTTCCCCCGGGCCCATCTTTCCAGCCTGTCAAGGTCCCTCTGGATGGCTTCCTTTCCTTCTAGGGTGTCAACCACACCATTCAGCTTGGTGTCATCCACAAACTTGCTGAGGGTGCACTCAATTCCATCATCGATGTCATTGATAAAGATGTTAAAGAGCACCGGTGTTGTCTGAGGATACAGAGTTTCCAAGGTAATACAAAGTCAAATTAGATCATCAGCCACTCATGTAGCTAACTATCAAATGCTGAAATTTTAATTAAATTCTTTGCGGCTACAGTATACTTATCAGCCAGTCTAATATGATTTGCTTTAATATTTTCTTCAATAATTTAAATCAGCATTTGTAGATTCATTGTGCATATTTCTGGAATGCTAATATTTGATGTGCCTTAATAAAATAATTCAAAGAAATATCAGTAGTATTCCTATAAAAAAGATTTGGTTTCTGTAGGAAAGAAGAGATATTAAACAAATTACACACCTGCTAATGTATTTATCATGAAACACAACTACAAAGAGAAAATCAAGTGGACAGTACTTGTAAGATCTTTAATGAACTGATTCTTCTCTTAATTTTTTAATTAATGAGCAATTTAGAAGAAAAACATTGACTTGTCATTATTAACATTTGCAGAAGTACTAAATAATGAGAAGACCACACTAGCTGATGAGGAGTCACTATAAACCATCTTCATAGGATTAAAACTAATGCTTGGGATGACTTTTTGCTAGTGGCTTAGAACTATTGCAATCTTCAGTTCCTACAGAATGGTCACTGGGAGTGCAAATCCTGTTAGAAATTCCATCAATGTAGATTATTCAAGCTTGCTTTTCTTGGGCAGCTTTTGGAGTTCTTTAAAACTAATGAAAGGACTAGAGAGGACCACAAGTGGTGCTTTTGATCCAGATACTTATATGGACACATCTAGCTGTCCTAGCAGTCCCTAAATATAAAAGAGATTGTCAGGCATCAGAGCAGAACAAACACAGCAGGAAAAAAAGAGCTTGTAGTGTGAACTGCAGTTAAATACCTTTGTAGTAGAGAGAGAAAGGATTTCATATGGAAGTATAGAAAGTCCCCTGTAGTTCCTGGACAGGATAAAAACACAACTCCTTGATGAATATCATTAAACGTTGTGGTTCTATAATCAAAATTGCCCCAGATCTCCAAGAGGCTTTTCTGCAAGCAGCACTGGAAAAAATATTTCTTCAAATGTTTGGTACATACTCTACCTTCCAAATGAGGCTTCCTCTGGCAGAATGAATTGAATAAAAATGTTTTGACTGTGAGATTGCAGCACTATAATTCTTTCATCTAGGCAACAGGAAAAGTTAAAAGCTCTTAATTTTAAGCAATCACACCTGAAAAGAACAGTTTACATCTTCGGCTGGAATGAATCGATGTAGCCACATGAAACCAATGAGGCCAAGCCCACTTATATAAGAAAAAAATCCATCTCTAGACCTAAACATACGAGAAGTTCAGCTCATGCACACAAATTCGGCAAACTGCTATTCAGATGTAAATTTCCTGTGGGAAGATGGAGAAGGGTAGGAGAGAGGTACTTCACTCTCACCTCCGCTCCTATTCCCACGTGTTAGCACATTAAGGCATGCAGCTCCCCATTTGAATGCAGCCCTGCAGCCAGCTCTGGCGTTGAGCTGGCAAATATGGAAACACAGTGACTTCTGGCCAGGCTCCTGCAGTCTTGGGACACCCTTACTTTAGGAAGCACACCCCAATCCTTTTAACATTCCTGAATTGTTTAAATGAGTCTCTTTTTCTCTGTGTGTGGTGGTAAGATCCTGAAACTACTAAAAACCTGTAATTCTTGCTCAAGGAAAGGCAGGATCCCTTGCCTGCCTCGTGTGACCACGCTGCACCTAAAGGGATGGAAAGGCCTGGCCATCACACAGGTGTGTACTAGCCAGGCACTGTGAAACTGCAGACTGGCAAGTTCACAACACAGCAACAGAGAGCAGAGAGTAAAGCTGAGGATAGCTTGTAGCTGGGAGTAGTGGAGGACAGTTTGGGGCACAGGAGGGCATGTGGAAGCATGAAAAGCACCTGGCCATCAGGCTGGTCTTATAGCAGTGAAAAGGATGTAGCACCTAAGTATTGAGGACACTGGGTTTTATTCCTTCTGCTCGTGGAGGTGGGACTTGTTTTACAACAGGCAAAGGTTTCTAATATCTCTTCTCTGGTGGAGGAGTGGCAGGAAACGAATATTCTGAAAGTTGTTTTCACTGTCTTTCTTTGAGGAAAACAATTCCTTCAAGCTCATCCTCTGACAGATTAATTTGACTAGACTAGACTAGACTGGTAGCCCTGTACCACGAGCAGATGCAAAACTGTATAGGGTAGAATGAAATTATAATCATTACACAGAGAAGAGAACTGCATTGGGTGTGACCTGAATGAATACTGATTTCTTTTATTGCCATGCAACATGAAGAATACCACATGTGAGGATTATGCAGAAAGTGTCTCCTTTAAGAAAATAAAATCATTCCATTTGATAGCATCTTCTTGTTTCACGGTATTTAGGTTTTTATCACAGTTAGTTCTTAGTAGCTTGGAGTGTTTATCTTCATGCTGAGGCTGAATTTCAAATGGATTAGGAGTCCTCAGTTATGTGCAGGCTTTGCATCAACATAAGAAGCATAAAGGATAAAACTGTGCAGCTGAATCACCAGGCAGAGTGAAAGCAGCCCGCTTCCTTCCACATGTGGGTGCTCGTCGATTCACACCAAGGAGCAGGCTCCACATGACACCAAGAGCTGCTGCAGACCACAGGCACATGCACACAGCTCCATGCCACTGCTTTGGCATTAGGATTATACACATCTGTTTGAAAGATATACAAACATCTAAGACAAGCTCAGCATTACTAACCCTTCAGTACCATCTGCAAAGTCAACAATTTATTAGGATTGATTTAGAAATATTAGGTTTTACTCAGGGGTTCAGTAAGTAGCACTCTCAGTGAAGGCTAATTTTACCTAGATTTGGGCATGGAAATGAAAGTTAGGAATTTCCCTGTCTAATGATGAAAACATACTGCAGTCTTCTCCTCAGCATAAGCATTGGTGTGCTTTCTTCCACCCAGAGGTTAGTTTTTACAGAGCTCATAGCAACCTAATACTTTTGAGATCCCTTGTTCTCTACAGTTATCACTGACCAGCAAATTAAAAAGCAATTGGCAGTTCCTAGAGGCAGATGGAAGCACAAACTCACTCAAGAGTGCAATGTCACCAAAGCTTCATTTCCTTATGGCTTTGACAGAATGGGATCCCGAAGCTACTTGTCACCATACAAAACCCATGCTAAACAGCCTGCGGCGTGGTAGTCATTATTAACATGCTGGCAGGAGCAGCGAGAGGTTCAGAACAACGTGCCTAAGGTCAGAAAAAACACAATCACATCTGATTCATGCCAAAAAGCAACAGTCAGCAGCCTCCTGTGTGGAACCATTATTTCAAAGTGCTAGCACAGAATTCCTGAGTGCTGGCTCTGTTTGGCTTGCCCTCCGTTCACCTAATGGCTTGTGCAAAGAGCACGTCTTCTGCTCAGCTAGCAGGAGCTTCTAGAAAGGCAAAGATGGGCAAAATACTCTGCCCTGGCCAGGCCCCACCTGGAGTATTGTGTCCAGATCTGGGCTCCCTGGTATAAAAAAGACAGGGATCTCCTGGAGAGAGTCCAGAGAAGAGCTACAAAGATGATTAAGGGCCTGGAGCATCTCCCCTATGAGGAAAGGCTGGGTGACCTGGGACTCTTCAGTGTAGAGAAAAGACAACTAAGGAGGGACCTTATTAATGTCTATAAATATCTGAAGGAGGGGATGCAGGGGGAATTAGCCAGCCCCTTTTCAGTGGTCTGTGGGGGCAGGACAAGGGGCAATGGCTGCAAGTTAGACCACAAGAAGTTCCGCACCAACATGGGGAAGAAATTTTCCCCAGTGAGGGTGCCAGAGCCCTGGGACAGGCTGCCCAGGGGGTGTGGAGTCTCCATCTCTGGAGAGATTCCAGCCCCGTCTGGACACCAACCTGTGCAATATGAGCTGGGGAGCTGCTTTGGCAGAAGGGTTGGACCCAATGATCTCTCGAGGTCTCTTCCAACCACTATGATTCTATGACTCTATGATTCTATGAAAATGCCCCTGTTTTATCTGCTTCTCTATGTCTTTGCTATTACAAGAGTGAAATGGGTCCTTGCAGGAGAAATCATCTCTTCTGAGCTCACCCAGCTGAGTAAAGAAGTCAATGTCTATCTCCAGAAATGCATTAACAGGGGTCAATCTTGCCAGTTTAGCTTTGGGTGACATGTCACATAGTTAATGCTGCAAAACAAACACACATAAACCAATGATTATTAGGAGCAAAGATTTAACAAGGTGGCATCAAACTGCAGTTCAGCTTGGGTTTTGGTAACAAATTATTGAGACAGGGAAGGAAAAAATAACCTCTCAACTGTTCAGGAAAGGAAGGCCGCAAATTTACATTGAGGTGAGCCCTCAAACTCCAGGTCAGACCATTTACAGTCACGTGTGGTTCTGTGCCTGCATGTGATTTGTGTGCACTACACATCCCAACAGTATGTCCTTTTGACCAACAGTGGAAGATGATATGCACTGGTAACATTCCATGTTTAAAATGAACTCTTAGAAGTCAGTATAGTCAGTTCAGATGTAAGAAAATGGGGATCAAAGGTAGGTAAAAAATCTGGAAACCAATTAACTACAAAAAGCTAAACTCAAATTCAGCAGTAAGAGTGAAAACTATGACAGCTATACTATAACTGACTTGTAGTTTCTAAAAAGTGCTAACAGAAAACATTCTCTGGAGGTATTGAAAACAAATCTTACAACTTATTTTACTGCAGTCCAAAATCCTAGTTCAAAGTATAAGATGCTTTAAAGTCAAAAAGTTGAAGCTGCCAAATATAAAATGATGTCAAGTTGTTTTACATTCCTGTGAAAGAAATAAATAGTTCATAATTATACTTTTCAGCTCTGAAAGTTAAAAAAAATTTTAGACGGTCAAACACCTGTTTAAGCTTTACCTGATCCCCCTTCCACATCCCAATAGATGTTGTGTTCTGGTCCTCCTCACAGGTATGCTGGTTTGTCAGGTGAAATCCCACCTGTGCCAGTAGAGTTTTGCACACACAAAATTTAGTTTCATTATGGAAAAAACCCACACAAAACATATTAGGGCAATTCATATTATTACAAGAACATAGATAGATAAAATTAGATGGAAGCTATATGGAAAACAATGCTCCCCCAGAGCTCAGGACTGCAGGTCTAATGCAGTAGGTTAGACTGACAGCCCAACAGCAGCCAGTTTTCTGGCACTTTCCCAGCATAAGACCCTGTTTTCAGATGCCAAAAGTAATGATTTAAGGTAAACATGCATTTTATTTCTCCACCCCAAGTGTCCCTTTTTTGGGTGGGTTAAAGTGGCAGCAGGAATGATATACAGGTAAAGCAACCTTAAGAAAGAGAGAGAGCCACCAGGACCCCCATGCAGAAGAAGCAAACCTGGATCTCCCTCGTATGCAGCTTCTCCTTAGCTACCAGGCATTTGGGCAAAGGAGGACCAACATGACCTCTGAGAACCAAGGCGTGAACAAAGAGAGAGCTGCCTTGGCCTTCACAGGCTCCGGTTCATCTCTTCCAGGCCCAGAGCAGAAGTGCAGTGTCTAGGGACTGAAGACCACTGAATACCTTCCAAAAGTTCATCTCTGCATGGACAGGTACATTCCCAAAACTGCATTACCTACATTATTTTGCAGCTCTAGTCCTTGGTGTTAACTAACTTCTTGGTGTGTCAGCCTAGCACTTGGCCTGGGGCTAAATTAACTTCTTGATAATTATGACCTTAACAAGAGAGGGCAATGGAAGAGAACACGCACCATTTTACCTTTATTTTCAGCACTTTCCCTGCTAGCATTATGTACCATTAACCACTTCAAAGTTGCTTTCAACTCCTAAGAACTTAAACCTTCAAAATAGACTTAAAACACCCAACAACAATAATAACAAAAAACTTCAGAAAGATGCACTCATGCGTTGAGTGTGTGTGAACATGACCAATGGTCCAGCAACAAAAACATTAGCATTATGGTGCCACAGAAATGAAAGTTCTTGATGCAGAGAACCATCCACGCAGCTCCCACCACACACACACCTCCCCACCCTGAAATAAAAGGGTACTGGAAAATTAGGAATTGCCTGAGCAACCTCAATTTGCTCTGTGCACATCTGCTTCATTATCTTCCCTTCCGTGGCCACAGGACCTGTTCCTTTCGAAGAAGAGAGGAGGGATGGTACCCAGTGTGCAGGCAGCTTGGTGGCCTGATGGTTTGTCCTCACTGCCCAGAGGGTGGCCTTGTGCTCGGTCTGCTACACATGATTAAAATACTGTTTGCTCTGGGAATTATTAATGTTCCTGTGACATTTTCTATAGTATTCATCATTATAGTCTCTGACTGCCTTACGAGCACTTGTAAATGAACCCTTACTGAACCACTCTGAGGTGAAGCATATTAAGTTCTCAGGCAGGAAGCTGACAGGCATACTGAATATGGAAAGCTCCTGCAATGTCGGACCTCAGTTTGAAGCAGCTTCCCCTCCTAGAGGAGAAATATTGATTGTGTTTTATCCTTAAGATTGTAAAGGGTGTTTTTAAAATTTAATTGACACTGTTTTACAGTCCAGACTCACAAGAAGGTCTGTTCTGGATCAGTTTATGCTTCTTCTGACTCACTTTTCTTATCTCCAACAGAGGCAAGCCCAGGCATAGGCTCAACTCCTCCTCACAGTGGGTAATGCACTATAAACCAAGAGACTTTATAACCAGTACTACTTCCAGAAACAAATTTTTTACTATCAGTTTCATCATGAACAGGATATTTATGTATTTTCTTTAATAAAAGGAAACAAAAACATTCTTCATTAGCTATGTAGAAAGCGAATATGCTTTTCAATTGCTTTGCAAGCAGGCTGACTATAAACAAAGCAAAAATTGCCAACCATTGAAGAGACCAAAGCAATAAGGATGGATTGCAAGATTTCATCTTGCCTTGTAAGAACAAGTTACCAGTGTTATAGAGTCAAGCTGGGTCTTTTCAGGAGTGATTTCAGTTTCTGATTATACAGCAGAAAGAAGTCTGGAAAAAGCAGCCTTAAATCCAAATAGCCAAATCCAAATACTTGTATTTCCCTTGCTAGACTTAGGTATTTTAAATTATATATTGAAATCAGCCAGAACATTAAAGGGCAGTAAATTTCAAATATGAAGCCTGAGAAAGGCTCATGATTCAGAGAGTTGAAACTGAGAGCTCAGATCCAATTTCAGCACCAGAATATAGAGGACAATGTAGGACCCCAAACTGTCCACTATAATGCATGCCTTGAAGTGTGTCATGCACAGAAATAGCTTCCTTGCATACTCATTACACATAACTGCTAAAACCAGCATTTCACATCTTTTTCTGAGTTCCTTTGTAGCTCATTGAAAGATCATTTACTGGTTCAGTTCTTTGAGTTAAGGCATATGAAAAGTAACCTTTAATTTGGGGCACTCAAAAAATGGCAGTTCATTTCAAAAAGTTTTAAACCTGGTTTTTGGGAACCCTTCAGTGTTTCTCATGATTAGTTTCTCATAAATGGTTACCTATATTCACTAACCATGTTAGAAAATAGAGTAATTTTCAAACTTTCATGCTGTGAGTTGCTCTCTTCTTGCTACTAGTGCTTTGCAGAGTCATCTTGAGCCACGTAATGTGGAATCCAAACAGTGTGACACAACCAGTCCTATACTTAACTTTTTTCCTCATGCTGATTTTGCACATACAGTATTTTGGCACTGACTTTTGTTTTGCAAAGCGAAAATAAATTTCAAATCACCATGTTTTATCAAAACCATATGGCTTAACTTAAAGTTCTTCAGCTTGGCAAGATTTGCTTGTGGAAGCAAACGTGATATGAATAGCTGAATTCCCTCTGCAGTTTAAATATGTTCTTGGAGATAGCCCTGACTGATACTGAAAACAAACTCTATTCGATTTGAAGTGATAATCACATGATTTAATTCTGGTTTATATTACAAAAATGAAGTTAGATATAAATAGCACTAAAAAGGCAAAAACTAAATGGAGATTAATATGGCCCAAAAGAGAGATGTCAAATATCTAGGTTAAACTGTAGGATTTGGTGGAACCTCTCCAATGCCTCTGTAGAAAATCTAAGACTAATGCTGCCTCAGGACTAGTAATTGTGACTTCTTATGAATTATGAGGTACAAGATGCTTTTTGCAATCTTTCCTTAAGTAACCAAAGAAAAATAATAGTGAAAATTAAAAAAGGAGAATCCCATTTTTGGAGATATTACAAATACAAATTCAAGCAAGGTACATCTTCTGTAGACTGAAAAAAACAGGTTCCAAAAACCCTGATTGTGTTAACTTCAGACTGTCAGGAGAGAAAAAAATGGGACTTATTAATTTTTGCCTGCATTTGCTCATCTCTGCTGTTACCAGAATTTCTGCACAGGGGCAATTACATTATCTACTGCTGGGGCTAAAAGGTGGAAGGAGCAGGGTTTAGTTTAGCGCTGCCTGATGTGGTTCAAAGATTATATGCTGGCATTGCATGTGAAGTTTGTAGCAGTTTCCTGTCCTGGCCACACAGCTCCTGTGTGGAGAGAGCTGACTATTGGACCACCTTGTACTGTACAGCAATATTTGCTATACAGTTGGCTTATATTGGAGGTGGCTTTCCCCCAGTCAGACTCAGCCCTGGCTCTACCAGGTTGGAAACCACATTCAGCACACCAATGTGCTCAGTTGTGCCCTGCCAGGAACCAAGTACAGATGCAAATTGAATTTGCACCAAAAAGAACTCTAGAGCTCTAAATTGTTAATGTAGGTAGATACATCACCAGGACTCTACCCCCTGCTCACACACACACTACACAAAACAGATGAACTCTTCAGTATGAACTACATACCACAGCTACTATTATTATTATTATTATCATCATCATCCTCATCATTATTTCCACCATCAGAATTTTATACTTTGGATGTTAACATTCTTTAATTTAAATTTTTTAAACCATAGCAAAACCCATAGCAAAACTGATAATGCAACATACTAGTTGCAGCAGAATGCAGGTTTATAAAGCCATATTTCTCTTTTGAGACAGAGCATTACACTGTACAATTGGAGTGATTCCAGTGACATCAATGAAGTGGCTCTGATGATACATAATTTAAACCAAGGTTAATTATATCTAGCCACACACCAGCAAATCTATCCTACTCCAAAGCTGTTTTCCAAGCGACCATGTCCAGTTCCTCTGTGTCAACTAACTTCTAAATCTGCTGTAGTAAATATGATTGGAGCAACATACATTTTGAGTAGCATTTGGAGTAGATTGAAATGTCAGTCAGAAATCTACTTGTCTTTGCATTCTCTTCACATATTGTTAGCTGAAGATCACCTTGTTTCTTCCTCACCATTTCCAGCTAAAACCGAGCTCTCTAAGTCACTGACACATATGGTTGAAGGTGATGACTACAGACGGTGTGAAGCTGGGAAGATTGGAAAGGTGTTTCATACAATTTCTTAGGAAAAACAAAATGTTATTGTATTCTTCCCCTGATACTTAGTATAGCACAAAGTAGACACACCATGTTTATCACTTCTGTGAAATTTCATGAAATTTTGCATCACTTAAAACCCAGAGTCCTCTTTACCAAAAAAAACCAACCCTCACCTTGACTGATAAGAATAAGATTGAAATATTAGTGAGTCAGAAAATAATTTTTCTTTACAAAATAATTTTTTCCAGATAAAAATTTCAAGAGAATTCATATAAAACAAAAAATATAGTGTTTCTTTTATGACTCGGGTTTTCATTTTTCTCAGGTGCAATTCTATTTGGTAGTCTCTTACTCTTCTGTTTGAATGACTATTTTTCTTTTTAATTAACTACTCTGAAATCACTTAAAATCTGCATCATGACACCAGACTCTCTCAGTGACATATAACCTGGATATATTGATGTCTTAACCTGTGTTAGGCTAATAACCATGGCTAATGTATGAAAAAATCTGTTATATGCATGCAATATACTAAAGATATTTTATGAAGACAGATAGATGGAAAGACATGGCTGTTATGGTCTTTCTTTAGATGCTCAGATTATGTCTTCATCTGACTGCTTTGTTATTCGAGGTCCCTTCCAACTCCTAACTTTCTGTGATTCATTTTGCAGTTCAAGAAACTTGTAGTAATGACAAGGAGGAAAACATTGCTGCAGTGTTTTGGCATTAAGGTTGCCTAAATGCATTTCCTGCCCTACTGCAAGTCTTGCTGGCAGTGTCTACATTGCTGTTCCTGGTTGTACTTGAGCCAGGTTCAAAGGACAGTGATTAGAGCTAGTTGCATTCGTTTAGTCTGTGGTAGCAAGGTTGGGTTATATCTGAGTATTCTCAGTGGAGAGTCTGTTGGCTCACTCTTGACCAGACTTGGAGCATGAGGTGATATGTATGTTATAAAGGGCCACTTCATCATTTCTCTTCCTGCCAACACCTCTTTCACAAAGAGCAACTATTCTTTACGTCAGGTGATGCAAACAATTGGTATTTGCCTTTGAGAGTGGCTTTCTCTATTTCAGGCCTGAAGAAGAACTCATGTGCCTGAACATTGGTATATTTTCCCAACCATATTGTTGGGCTAATAAAAGATAGAACCTCTTCTTGTCTTGTTCATATTCCTTAATCAGAACAGCGACAGCAGCACTACCACTACAATGGCAGTGGAGAAGGTCCTTAGTGTGGAAGCAGTAATAATAGTTCTAAAAGAACAGCGACCCTCTATTTTATGAAGGCCACATTTCATCAGTTTTTAAATTATAAACATTTCAACTAGTTTTAGATTCATACCAATTTTCTGTTCACAGAACACCGAAACAACACTGTCACAATACTTAGCACAGTAGAGTTGACCCATCAACTGCATGTATGGCTTCTTGCAGCTCTCACTTTGTTCGTCAGCCTCCTAGAATGGATGTCTCTGCTGGCAAGCTCTTCTGCCCCACTTTTGAAATCTTAATCCAAAAAAAGATTAAATCTTTGTCACCTTTGTCTATTACCTATCTGACTTTACAATTTTATTAACCATTTAACGTATCCAATTTTTCAGGCTTCTACACTTTTTATTTGAAACAAACAGAAAGTAGAAGTATATATTATTTTAATTCATTTCACCATGAGAATCTGTGTTCTACCTTTTACTGCTACCCTTCTCTCAGACAGCCTGTACAACATTTCTTGTTATGGAGAGTTCATATCAGGTTTGGGTTCATTATAGCCTTTGTGTTAAATCAGTTTTAGGATTATAGTACTAGTTGGTATATGCTTGGAGCTGCTCCAGTAATGAGTTTCTGGTTATGTTCATTATGTCTCACCCTCAGAAGACTTTGACAATCTTTAATAAATCCTTAAACAATCTTTAATTAACCCCCAAGATTTATTGGAGTTTTTACATGCTATTCTATCTTTTTTACGTTTTCTCTCACACAATCCCAGCTGCTTTTTTTTTTTTTATTTGATTTTTTACAATACTCTTCCAGTACAGGCAATTCCTTCACAAGGGCAGAACATCAAAGAATAAATCACTAAGTTCTTTATTATTTCATATTTCTGATTCAAGCTCCTTCATAACCTGCATTAAGTTTACTGCATAAATGGTCAAGGTTTTAATCATATTTATTTTCCACAGCATTCAAGAATATATCCCTTAAAGCAATGCAAGAGGAGTGTACATCAGCTGCAGTATCATGATTGCCAATCTGCAGTATATAGCTGGGGTCTAGAAACTATTAACCTTTGTTATCTTTCTTTGTCTAACAGCCCCCTTCAGGAACTTCTGTTACTATTTGATGTGAAGCTTTGTTGGAATAATTTCCATGCTCTTGTTTATGACATTCACCCCCTATTTGGCCACATGAGATCTTGGAGCTGAATCTCAGGAATAGGAGTGAAACATAACTTCTCATCGCTTCAGCAATCAGCACATTGTTTACTCATTCTCTTAATTGATTATCACTTAAACACTGCCATTCTGTCCATCAAAATATTAGCATCTGAAATTCTTCAGCTCAGAAACTGGGAAAGTCACATACACAATGTGGGATAGGGCAGTGGTCAGCTAATGGTAAAATCCTGACAGCAGGTTCTTGGGAAAGTGTAAAATCCTGGATGTATAATTAGAGTAAGGAAAGACTTTCTAAATAGTCTATTGGAAGGTTTGTAAAGAAAAGGAACTGAGACATAGCTTAGTTACCTACAGAAAGAGTAGATTCTTGTCAAGGAGAGGAATTGAGGTCACTGCAACACAGAGGAGATCTCCAAGAGGAGACAGCAAATCTGTCTCTGAAAAATGGCTTCAGGTCTTTGGATGACAATGCAAAGGAGCCCATTTTTCCTGTTTTCTTTTATTACAATTGGCTCTACAAGAATGCTTTTCAGAAAGTTAAAAACAGAAATAATAATCTTCCAGCAACATGATAAAAAAAGATATGAAAATAAAATAAAATAATGTATCCAATCTGAAGTAGTGTCAGAAATCTCCATGTTTGACAAGTTGTAACAGCAGAGGAGCCAAGATGAGTTCTGGAGCATTGAATAAACGTTGTCTGTAGCTTGAAGAGCTTATACAGAGGCTAATGGATGTGAGGATGAGACCACAGGTTCCTGCAGGAGGGGAGAGGAGAAGGAAGTGGCCCATGCAAGTGTTTTGTTACCCAAAGCCTGTTCTGATAACAATTCAGGTGTAACCGCAGCCCAGGCAAGCGGTTTTGAACTAGCTTGAATCCAGACAACTTGGGCAGCAACTGTAGAGAGGACATCACAGTCACAGGCTGCCTGCCCAAGCAGATACCTGGAGACCCAGCAGGCTTCTGCAATCAGGAATCTAAAATCAGAAACAGTTTGCAGGAGTATGAAGGGAGGCAAAAGAGTTGATTTAAATTGAACAGGTAGGGTCTCAGAAAGATGAAACCAAGAATTAAATTTGATTCACTGGAAACTTCATTTATGTGGCCATAATAACCACAATGAGAAAATACCTCGTTGCTTCACAGGCAGCAAGTGCCTTTCTCTCCCTTTCTGTCCCTCAGAGGCTGATGATTGAATAATAGAACATCAAGGCTGGGAGGTACCTCAAAGATCATTTGGCCCAACCTTTCTAAAGGTTGTATTATTCCTTCCCTCATTAAAATCCCTATTTGCTCCACAAGAAATGATCGGTTTCTCTCAACTGTTTCATTCATTCAAGGAAATGATTTAAACTCTTAGCAAATGCCCTCAAACTGTAGTGAATTTTGAATTTTCCTGGGGAAAGTGTGGATCTGTGCCTAAATGGCTACCCACTTCTTCAAAGCATGTCACTAGACATAAGGTTATTTTTCCCCATAAGCTTTGTTTTGTTTATCTCCTTAGACTGTCACTCTTACAGAATTCCCAGTAACACACTATGAAAGAACTCCATATGAAGACAAAATAGTGTATTTTGACCACCAGAAGGGATCTTGCATTTAAAAATTAAAAAATCAGCTGCTCCTCTGTGAATTGTTACTGGCCTGTGCTCCTCTGCTCTCACGCCAAAGCACTGTCAGTGCCCATCAGTGTAATCCAAAGTGTGCATCCATCTTCTCTGACCACAGCCAGGACCAGTTATTATAGGGAACAGAGATTTTAAACTAATGGAGATTTTATCTGTGTATTTATGCAGGAAAATGGGAAAGTTCAGCTGTACAGAGATACAAGCATGTCTTGGCAGCACCACATCTAAATTACAAATATAGTTAAAATTTGTTTGCATCTTACAACCTCATCCACATGTGTACATCCTAGAAGAAAGACTCAAGGGCACATGCAGCCCTGGATGCATGCCTTGGGTAACATACCATCCATGCACTGTTCCCTCTTTAACAACACATGGCAGGATCTATTCCTTGAGTTTTTCCCTGTATCTTCTGCTGCTGATGCTGTTCCCCATGGCTCACAGAAAATGACTTCTTTAATGTCATTATTACTCTAATTGGGAATTCTTGATAAGGTACTACCTCCTCTAACACTCACACAGTGTTAGGATCACCCTTCTTCATGCCTTGCCTTTGCGGAACCCATTACAAGCTAGCAGCTTGTGTAATACCAAGAGGCAAAGCTTATTTGAGGTCATTACAGCACCAACAGCAGACGTCGGTGTGGTGCGCTTTTGAGCCTTTGTGCTCTGGTTCATACTGGGATTTGTACTTAGCAGCAGTGTCCTAGAAAGCAGATTCAAGGGTTTGTAAGAGCTAAGAATTCAGGCTGTGAGAACCACCTAGTGCTCATCCTCTTACCCAGGTGTGAAGGGGCACACATTGCTTGTGTGTCTTTCCATACTTACAAGCCGATTTTGCTTCAGAGTGCAAAACCTGTTAATGTTGGCTCACACACAAGTGTGTCTGAAATGTATCTTTGGCTGAGAAGGATGCTGAGTGATTTTGGCTATAATACTGAATTACAAGACCTATGAAGCCTCTCTGAGTGTGTGATTATAATGTTAAAATGTGAACTTAGATGTGGGGGTACGAGCTTTCAAAAGGAGCAATGTAGCAACTTTGGCATCCTCCTGCATCCTTTCCTGCCCCATTTTCTCTCTGGAAAATGCAAGAAAGCTTCTCCAAGGGCCATCCTCCTGTGCCAGCACATACTGGCTCACTTGGAGGACTAGATTTGTCACCTGTACAGATCTTAGTTGCAAACACATCTGAAGCTCACATGGATTTTAAGAATGATACAGTTTTCATGAATGAGGCAGAATGTTTCTGGAACATCTTCATACTTCAGATGTTTTCTAGAAGCATCTCTAAGATTTGCAATTCCCAAGAAATTTAAATTATAGTTCTTTATTGAGCTAGGGAAAGGTGATAGGGCTGACTCAAAATAAAGTTCAGAGTTTATTTGAGGAGTTAAAAAATACTGAGTATCTAGGTATGGAAAGAATGGTATTTAAGACACTTCAGAAATGGAATGCAGTGACTTCCCCATCATCAAACCCAGGGTTAATTTAATATGTTCAATAACATAAATGCATTCTGACTTGCTGTGTAGCACATGTGATACCTTGACTCTTTCTGATTAGCTCTCTCAATTGGGTGGATTTATATAGCATTTATATATTTTTATATATATATATATATTTATATAGTTCACTAGGTTCTTCCCACTGACTTGCCCGCATGAAGCCTGGTTTAGAAGAAATGCTTTCAGAGCAACATAATTCTCCACATTCTCTCACACATTTTGCTCAAAATGCAGTCTAATGTACATTGCTCTTGAGTATGTTTGATAATAAAGGCCACAATTCTTGAACTATCTTCTTCTAGTGTCTCTTGTCCCATTTTCTGAGCCTACATACAAATCCTGTCTATGCTTGAAGGTACAACATATCTGTTGATGGAGAAGGAAAGCTTTAACATAAGACAGATAAATTTGAATGGTGCCACTGGGCTCCATAACAAAACTAGACTTGCAAAAAATAGGCTTGCTTTATGGTGCTCTAAGTTGATAGCTTTTCACAGTACAGAAGAAACTGAGACTTAGACAACTCAACATCACTTAGCTTTTCATAGAGCATTTTGGTTTTGATGTGCCTGGGAGGCAGAGGTCATCACCAGCCTCCCTCAGAAACTAACAGCTAGGGCCTGTGCTAAGTAGTACTCTTTGTAGTATGGTAAAGCTGGGAAGTTGCCAAAAGCACTGTGTAAATCAAGGATTAAAAACAGGTGACTGGCAAGCATCTAGAGCAGAAAGCCCCAGTATGCAAACAGCAAAAATATCTTCTGCCTAAAGATAAAAGGAGCTTTAAAGAAGCTTGAAGTGTAAATACTATTGAGATCACAGAATCACAGCATTGTAGGGGTTGGAAGGGACCTCGAGAGCTCATGGGGTCCACCCCCCCTGCCAAAGCAGCTCCCCAGCTCATATTGCACAGGTCGGCGTCCAGACGGGGCTGGAATCTCTCCAGAGATGGAGACTCCACCACCTCCCTGGGCAGCCTGTCCCAGGGCTCTGGCACCCTCACTGGGGAAAAGTTCTTCCACATGTTGGTGCAGAACTTCCTATGCTCCAACTTGCAGCCATTGCCCCTTGTCCTGTCTCCACAGACCACTGAGAAGGGGCTGGCCATTTCCCCCTGCATCCCATCCTTAAGATATTTATAGACATTAATAAGGTCCCCCCTTAGTCGTCTTTTCTCCAGGCTGAACATTCCCACAGGGCACAATACTCCAGGTGGGGCCTGCCCAGGGCAGAGCAGAGGGGGAGGATCCCCTCCTGTGACCTGCTGGCCACACTCCTCCTGATGCCCCCCAGGATTCCATTGGCTCTCTCAGCCCCCCAGGGCACACTGCTGGCTCATAGCCACCCTGTCACCCACCAGGACCCCCAGGTCCTTCTCCACTGAGCTCTTCTCCAGCAGGTCACCCCCAGCCTGTACTGATTCAAGTGGTTATTCCTTCCCAGGTGCAAGACTCTACACTAGCTTTGGTTAAACCTCATTTGGTTTCTCCCTGCTCATCTTTCCAGCCTGTCAAGATGTGATAAATCTTTCAAAATCAAAATGTGAGGAAGAGAAGGCTGATACACCTGTAGTTTTTTTCACAGACTGAGTTTCCCAGAATCAAACACTGCTTTATTAGCCATGACACCAAGACAGAAGCATGATGCAGTTGCTGCGTTCTGTCAGCCTCTCTGCCAGTCACTACAGCCTTTAGAATGCCAGGAAGGATCTCCAGAAATAAATTACACGTTGGATAGAATCTATATTGTTTTTAACTATCCCTGCAAGAACTGTATTTGGTTTGTTCATTTCAGAGGAATCTTCTGATACTTCTGGCTGAACATCTGTTTTACAAACTCTGGAGAAAGCTGTGCAGAATAAATTCATTGCCATTAAATACAGAGCAGTGTTGATCTATTCTACTCCCCAGTTCAGAACACTGCTGCTATTTAAGGGCTTGAAATGTTTCTCTTCATGGCTAATTGATCATGATCCATGTGATGGCTCCTCTTCTCCAAACAGGAAATATCACTAAGGGCTTCTTTGTCTTTTCTTGAAGTCTGTGTATTTATCTTTGGCTGTTCTCAGCTAGGCAGTGGTTTTGATGGATTTAAAGGTAAAGTAGAACCAGGATTAAAACACAGCTCAAACCCAGCCTGCCCTGACAACCCAGAAAGCTGACATCAGGCATCATCCACCCATGCCATAAAACCTGAGGATGATGAAGTCTAACTGCCCTAATCGAATCTAAAAGAAAGTATACTCACTGGAGAAGTTGGGTTATGCCACCCTCAAAACACAGAGGGACAGTGATGTGCATGGCTTCTGGTGGGAGACCACGTCAAACACCCAAGTTGCCACATTTGCTGGTGAGCAGCTTCCAAACTGCCTCGTGGAAAACCAGTTAGCATCTTCATTTACCAGTTAGCAGCCCCATTACAAATTTACTGGCGAAAAAGCATCTCACCCTGACATGCCACTACTCATTGCTACTTTCCACAGCATGTCCCTGCTTGTATCTGATGCTTTTACATGGTGTCCCTCTGTATCTGCCTCACTCAGTGCCTGTCTCCCCAGCAATCAGGCTGTCAAAGCTGTCAGGCTGCACTTTTTTCCCATTATTCAAAAGGATACCAGAGACAACAAGGTGTTTAAAACTTCTTTGGTCCTTTCTCTCCCAAGACTTGATCCTGTTCTTCATCCCTGTGCCCCACATTTTCCTCTGGGCTCTGCTTGCTGCTGTGATTAGAATAACCTGGCAATATTGCAGTGCTGATCACAGCTATCACAGCAGCCAAGCATGAGGCTGCTGGGCGGTAACGACTTCACAGGATCCACAGAACAACAACAACAAAGCAGCTAGGAACTGTAGAAATAACTGAACATCCTGTTTTTCATTAAATTTTAATGGGGATGAAGGTTGTAGACTGAGGTCAGGACCCAGCACAGAGCTTGTGCCTAGGAGAAAAAATACAAACTGAAAGCAAAATGATTATAGCTTTGTTTTTTCTTTCTTGCTTATCAGTTGCAGTGTCTGCATTCTCTGGCATGTTAAATTGGTATTTGTTTTTCAATTTTTATTTTTTTTTGTCTTTTTTCTAAACTGGAACTATTTTATACTGAGTAGACATTTTTTTTCTGAGCAATTTTTTTTTTTAAGAAGTGACTACAGAAGAGCTAATAATCATTGGCTTGGATGATCAGAAAAATTTCTCCTGCTCCAATGCAGGTTGAGACCTACTCAGAAGCTCATTCTCCTTGTACAGTGTGACACTTTCTATCAGTGTTTCCCTACTCTAATTAAACTGCTTCGTAGCTGACCCTCGGATTTGAGAGGCTAATTTACTTTTTTGGGAGTCTGTAACCTGCAGTGGCTGTGCTTAGCCTTACTTGGGGACTAACAATGTGAAGAAAAACAGAGACAGCTCCAAACTGGTAGCTGATAATTTAATAGCTGCTTTTCTCCTAACATCTTCATGTTACATCTGTGCTTGCCAAATCAGGCACACAATTAACAAGTACTGAGAAAACAGGGCAGAATTGTTGCTAAATTAAACATTTTGTTTGGTGGATGCTTTGCTAAGTAAGTGGCATGGAAAGAAGTTTCAGGGGGGAAAAATAAACTGAAACAAAACCCCAAAGAGACAAAAAAACAACCAAGGAACACCTTAAACAGAAGCAGCCAACCAGTCTTCAGAGGCACTTCTTCATCCCTGCTCCAAATTAACATAGAGAAAAGGGCAGAAGGGACCCCAGCCATTGTCAGCAGCTGGGTCCCCCACTAACCAGCACTGTCCTTCTGCAGGTACAGACCTCATTTTTCAGCCAGTGCTGTACAAAGTTTGCAAGATCACAAGATCCGGATCAGAAAGGAATGGTCACAGCAGTTTAATGAGGGGCCGCCTGGTATTCCTTCGGTTCTGAGAGGCACCCTGTGCCTCCAAGTCCTCTGGGAAACCTCTGATGAAGTCTGGCATGTCACTGAAAAGCTATTTTCTCATGTTTTACCGTCCTTTTAAGTCTTTCATCCATACCCATTCCTTCAAGTTAAAAGCTTTCTAGTTTAACAGCTGACATTTCCCTCAGATCTGGAGCTTAGTGCTTGCCAGAAACCAACTTCTACCAGAAGGGAAGAAAACAGGTGGAAACTCACATATTGAAGCTTTTCTTTTTCATGCCTGCAGCCTTATTTTATACTGCCTGAGCATAGACGCTAACCTCATTACCTCCAACTTTAAACAACCCCAGTGCAGACAACAGATCAAGGAACAACAGAGCATTTTTGTTTGCTTTGAATTACTCTTTAGCCAACAGCTATCAGCTTGCTTTATTTATTTATAAAAAATTAATTCTATCTGATACACCGTACATGCGAATGCTTTTAAAGCTCATGCCTTAAGGTTTGGAAATTAGCAAATACAGAGCTGCTTGTTTGGTCCTCGGGTGTTATCCACATCTCAGTGGGATCTCTAATGGATTTTCCACATCATTTAATGCCTTGCAAGATACAACAAGGCATTGTGTCATTTGTTAAAAGCAATAAAGGTAAAGTTATGATTTGAGGAGAGCCGCCTTCCACTTCATCAGAAGGCAATATGTTTCCTTTGCCAAAGTCTAACCTTCACAAAGGGAACTAATAGAACAACTAAAAAGTAAAACTTAAGATCTGAAGAAGTGTTTGTAGAATGGTTCCCCAAAAAGGTAAATGTTACATACACAGATGAAAACAAACCCGAGTTCCTCTATCGGGCACTATAAACTTCGTCAGCATAGACAGGTCTGATCCAAAAGCAGTATAGCTCATGTATAAAGAAACACCTAATCCAGGCCCTCTACCCCACTGATTAGCTCAGGGGAGGCACTAACACGTCTGCCAAGGTTACCATGTGGCCACCCTGGCTGGGCAACAAGCAGAGGACCTAAAGCTCCTCTGAGCCCACCTTTGCAAGCAATCCCTGCATCCACTCAGTCTCCTGGGAGAAGTGGCTTGGAGTTTTACTGGTTATCACTAATGTTTCACTGGCAATGAGGTGGTGGTGTGGATGGTTAAATCAACAAGGAAGACAAAGAAAGGTGAGGCTGTCGCCAAGTTCCAGAGGACAAGGAATAGCTGGGAGAAAAAATGAATAATAGGAGAGACTTGGAAATAAAAATATTTCTAAAAGGACATACAAACTTCATGCAAACACTGAGCCAACTCACTGATTTGCAGACAGCGGCTATTGGTTTACCTTGAGGTAAAACTTCATATTAGGTCATTTTTAGTAGCTTATACTACTCTAATTCCTTTTAATCTCATGCTTTTTTATGCTTTCATCTACTCCAAAGCTGAAATATTTTGTTAAGTTGAATAGAAATCAGCTCATAATTTCTGATCGGAGTTTAAATCATAAGCAATTTTGCAAACCTAATTATACACATTTAGAAAAAGCTTAGAGGCTGGTTAGAAACTGTTCCTGCCCTGGAGACCTTCTAAGCTTATGAAAATCTGGAGTTCAGCAGAGGGCAGAACCATCATGCTCATTTTGCACATTTCATTAGATCTAAAGAACAAGCCAAATGTGTAGTGAGGAGGTATAGGGCAGGGTAGGAGGTCTGGCTCACAGCCTTACAGTTATTTGCATTTGCAATGCAAATTTCTCACATATGCAGTAAAGTTGCTATTACAGTTTGATCAAGACATAGTTTAAAAATATATGAACTGAACAGTTTATGAATAACTTCTTTTTGCAGCTTGTATTTTCTTCCAGTCTAGAGAGCAAGATTCCTCGCCTTGGACATTTGCATTAGGTCCAGAAAGGATATGAACCCTCCAGCTTCAAAGCACTAAACAACCTGTAACTGTGGAAATTGCAAAGAAACTTCCCAAAACATGAAGGCTTTTGGCACTTACCTTCCTGAGACTTTGTTTTCCCACGTGGCATAAGGAATATACCACTAGATACTCTAAGGAAAAGAGGCTGAATTGGGATCAGTCAGGTAACACTTCAGTTCCCTCTTTTCTATGCACCTGTGCATTCTTCAGATCAGTTACTGACACCTAGCAGGGGGTTTAGATGTATTCTATTCCTTAAAAATTATGATAAGCAATGTGATCTTGCATGACAAAAGAGATTCACTGGCAAGTCTTACTTATCCCAACAACTTGAGCCTATTATTTTTTTTCAGCTGAATGAAGTAGCACTCTGGCTGCTGTTAACTAGGTTAGAAAAGGGCAAGTTAAATAGATTTGTCACCTTTAAACTTCCTGGAACGATTTAGTAAGGCTTTGTTAGCTGTTTCATTCATATATATGGGTACTTCATTTATTCCAGGTTGATTTCAACCCCATATGTTAATAGTAGTTCTAGACATACAAAGAATAAGGCATTCAGTATCAATTTATGGCTATCAGGTGTAAATATACAATGCAAATTACTGGTGAGAGATTTTCAATGACACTTCAGCTTTTGTGTCAGCTGTTACTTCTGAAACTTGCATGCTATCAAATGCATGTTGAAAGGACAGGTAGAAGGCTGGAGATCACCATGCCTAGAGGCTCTCCTGGAGCAGGAGAACAATTTCACAGTAACTATAGGTTCATATTTCCACAAAGAAATTAATATGATTGATGGATAGCTCTGAAACTGTTTGAATTGAAGTAATCTTGGAGTCAGAAGCTGGACTTAAGAGTGAGGATAGATACTTGCTGTACATTAAGATTGTTTCTGTAATGTTTTTCATACCAGAGGAAATACAGGATATACCTTGTGATCAAATTAATGTTGAAGAAAATAATCCTTCAACTACATAAATGCAGGCACCATGGTCTATGTTCCTTGAACTTTAGAATTCTTTAACCTTCAGTGTCAAATAGTCCACATTTTTATGGATTCAGTTTCATAACACCAAACAGAATTCAGAGATTTTCACAAGTTTTACATTAGCGTGTGATTCCTAATCTATCTGGGGGGGAAGAAAAAAAAAAAAGAAAGGAATTTTGGTAAACCTGTCATTGTCCAGGCCAAAGTAATTCTCCCAGAGAATTACAAAGATTTAAAAAAAAAAATCATTCTCCTTCCTAATTATCAGTCAAAAGGCAAGAGTTTTCACACTACCTCCTACACAGTACAGCTTTGACATCATGTTACTTGTCCATACACCAGCAACGCAGTGTCATGGCAAGGCTCCTTTTCTCCAGCAGCCACAAGAACAAAACAATCGTCTTTTCCTCTGAAGTTTGTTGTTAAACCATCCACACAGTAATACACTTTCCTCTCCATATGCTTTCTGTAAAACAAGGGCAGATTCAGAGGCACCAGACACTTTCCCCCAGCTCTAGATTGCCAAACTTTATATCCCCCAGTGAGGCAATTTTTGCCCATATTTGAGTTTGGAATGAAGATTTATAGTTGAAATTCTTGCATGAACTGAAAGCCTTGACTGCTATCACTAATGTAATAACTATATTGGGAACATTCCACAATACTTCTATTTCAAAATCAATTTACCACACTGCACAATCAACATAAACCAGTCAACAATAAACAGCTATGTTAATGAAAAAGAGAAACCAGTATGACTTCTACAAAATTTATTGAAACTCATAATGTATGTCTGGGTCAGTATAACCTGGACTGGAAGAAGACTGTATTTTTAAATACATATTCCCACTTCTCCCCTCCCACCATCACCTGAGCTTACAACAAATCTCAAACCCATTGTGGATGCCTGTCCTCAAGCTGACAAATGTTTTCACCAAAACAGCTCCAGAATAAAAATTACAGTGCCTGCTGTACTATCTTTATCACCATCACAATAATTGTACCCCAGAAGAAAGCACCTGGGAACTCTCAACACAACATGTGAGTATTTTGGTGAGTGATATATTTCATCCAGCGCATAGAGGGAACCCACATGGGTGGCATTGAATTACCTCTGCAGCTTGATAGAGGATGGTTATATCTACTAAATGTAACAAAAAACTGCCTCTGTCCTAAATTGGGTATCTTCAAAGATCCATAAGATGCCTTTGAGAGACAGGAATTTAATTCATTACTTAAAAATAAAAATAAAATCAGAAGACACACTAGCTTTATACCTGCTGTGGTATTTCCCTCAGTCTGGCTTGTTTGGTCTTTCTGCTGCTCCTGTGCAATCAACTTCTCTTGGCTGTTCTACCAAGGCTGAGCCTGTTGCCTCCATACCCGCTGACTCCAGAAGTGTGAATTACTCCTTTTTCTCTCTTTTCATCTAATCAATTAATATAATTAAATTATGGGCAGTTGTATCTAACTTTTGGTTAGATTTGAGTTTGTTGCTTCTGTGTCAGATATCTTTAAAGTACCATGAGCCAGAAAGCTTTTCATTTTGGCATCAGACTGCTATAAAACTTCTTAAATCTCCCTACACATTTTTTTTCTGTTATGTTCTTAGACTAGTATAGCAATAACACAAAGCAGCTGTTACTATACAGTTGTAAAGCAATTTCTGAGTTAATTGAACCAATTCATTCCTGTAAAAATAAGTGGGGTCTACTGCATTTTGTCCTATATAGATTTCTTTTCTGACAGAGTTTTGTTTGATTCTATCCACTTTAAATAAATGACACACTTGAAGAGCCATAATGGGGAAAGTTTAGCAAAGTGTCATGCACTGAGCCAGAACTCATTGCAGGATATTGCATACATGTTAGGAAGACCTGTAAATTTATTTTGTTTGAGTCAATTTTCTACTCAAAAAAAGAACCAACAAGTAAATTTTTTTCTGTTTGTTTTAGTTAAGGGGCTTCCCTTCACTATTGAAACATAAACTGCCTATATTTTAGACTCTACAAAAAATGTTCAGACCTCATTAAAAAAATTGCAAAATTCTTAGGATGTAGACACATAGGAATATAGCACTATATAGGAGTGTGTTCATATAGCACTGTATAGGAATGTACATATATGTAAGTGAAAATTTTTAAGGAAGACAGCATCAGTTTTCTTCTTGAAGTAGGGTGTTGTACACCACGCACAATATGTTCATTATTAAACATTTACATTTTTGGTTCTATTATTTGTTGCTCTTGCCTTTTGGCAGCTGTCAGAATTTGCAGAAGGAATAGGAAGAACGTAAGGTCTGTGATACTTTTCTGGTTGCTGCCTGTCTTTGAGTTCACTGGAATGTGTAGACTGGCCTTTGCAAATATTTTTTTATCTAGGTCTATTCAGAGGAGTTTTCAGTGAGACTTTCTTTCATTTATGTGCTGGGATGTAAGAGGAATTTATTAAGTCTTCTGTACATAAAGTGCATCTTCTTGACACTCCTTTTTCTGCAAAGACTCGATAGTGACAGGGGATTATTGGTATGGTAGTAAGAATCAAAATAACCACATGAAAAATAAAAGGGATTAAATATAAACGGGGTTCATGTTTAAAAAACCTGCCTTTAAGAAATATCTTGATGATTCAGACTAATATTTAATACTAGGTCTCTGGAAAACTTTCACTCTTTCATCCATCCTCTTCTGTATTTTCCACGTTTGCTATATTTAATCTCTGATTAGATGTAAATGCTGAGATCAGGCCAGGGTCACCTTGAGTTTGTACATCACCTGGTTCAAATTAATCCTATTCTTAGTGGCAAAGTTATTACTGGGTGTCATAAGAACACCCTCAAAATAGCCATCCAAGAAATCAGTTTCACAGGTCCCAATCCTGCAAAGACTCCAACAGAATTAATTGGACCACTGAGGAAGCGTGAAGTAAAATAACTGCAAACAAGTGTTTGCAGGACCACAGATGCACACTGGAAAATATAAATATATACTCTGCTACATTTCAGAGGCAGAAGTGTAAGCAAATGGAGCAGGTAAGTGAACTCATCTTACCTAGCATTTAAGGAATAAGCAACACTGAAAATACTGTGAAAATGTGTGAAGGAGAGAACTAAACCATTTTCCATCATATTTTTCACCAAAGTCATCCAAGACAATGGAACTTGTTTAGTACTAAAGATACAAGGTATGCTGCCTTTCTTTACTGAAAGTTTCAACTGAGTGGAAAAAAAGAAAATGTAAAAAAATCACTTTCAGATAGGGAAATTATTTCTGGGTGTGGGTGTAGATAGAAAAATAAGGGTAGTGCTTAAGATTAAGCAAGGAGTAGGAGGAAATGTCTGTAGTGAGGAAAGTAGAATTTTATATCCGTAAAGTACAAAGATAAAAGACATCTGAAATACATCTGAAATACCACTAGAAATACCATCAGTAAAGAGAAAGCAAAATTATGAGGCATAACTTGATCATTTTACAATAGGGGTCAAATGCAGTTTCATTTTTTCCTGCTAGAATTTGAGACTATTTTCTTTTGACAGTGAAAAAAAGTTCCATAAACTTAAATAAATTGTCCCTTTTTTGGTTAATTTTTTCCATTGGTTTGGTTTTCTGTTGGGTTTTTTTGAGATTTTTTGGGGGGGGGTGTTCTTTAAATTTGAAGCTTTACCAGAAAAACTGTCAAAAGAATCATTAAACTGTTGGAGGAGGAGGAGTTGTAGCCATCATCAGCCCAGATAATTTGCAACAGCTCTCAGGATGTGTGTGGCCTAAATTTGTTTTATAGAATCATAGAATCATAGAATGGCATGGGTTGGAAGGGACCCCAAGGATCATAGAGCTCCAACCCCCCTGCCACAGGCAGGGCCACCAACATCCAGGTCTGGAGCTACACAGGGTTGCCCAGGGCCCCATCCAACCTGGCCTTGAACACTTCCAGGGATGGGGCATCTACTACTTCTCTGGGCAGCCTGTTCCAGCCCCTCACCACTCTTTCTGTAAAAAACTTCCCCCTAATA
>VZTU01032067.1:266943-276944 GCA_013400835.1 Zapornia atra
CCCTCTCCAACAGTTCCACATCTTTCTTGTATTGGGGGCCCCAGATCTGGACACAGGACTCCAGATGGAGCCTCACGAGGGCAGAGTAGAGAGGGACAATCACCTCCCTGTCCCTGCTGGCCACCAGGTTTCAAACCTGTATCTTCTGTCTTTCAAAAGAGAGACCTCAAGAACCCACTGCTTTGTTTTGTTTTGTTTTTTTTAATGAAGTGATTCCAGCAGGAAGCTGAAGGAAACCTAGGGCAAAACCTCTTTTCAATAAATGGTGAGACTGTTCCTGAGGAATTAGACAATTTAATCAGTTCAACTAACTGGGCAGCAAAATATCTCTAAATATAGTAAAATACAGTCCTTTGAAGGGAACTTTCAGGTACAACCATACCTTAGCATAACTAATTAAAGGCAACCCAGCAGGATAATTCACCTACCACCATTTTTGCTCGTAGGCACCCAAAGCAGAAATGTATTTAACCCTGTGGTGAGGAGTCAGATGGAGACAGCAGGGAGTGTGGGAGCAGGTTGCAGGCTGCCCAGGAGGAAGGTCCTGGCACATCACCTACTCCCACCTCCTCTTCTGGCCAGGGAGAGATCTGACAGGGACTCATCTGTGCACTTGGCGCTGTTCTCCTCTTGTCCAGCTCCTGCGGTTCCAGGACCTGCTTTCCCCTCCTCCTTTTGCTTCCATTGGTTTCTAGTATCTACTGAGGCTTTCCAGCTGGTCCCTGAGGTTGGTCAATTGCTGGGCCAAACCTGTTCTGGCTGTCTTTGAAGTACCAAAGCCCTGGATATTCCCAGATGGGTATTTCAGCAGTGCTGTGATGCAGCCAGACAAAGGAGTGATGGGTGGGAGAAATAGGAGCTGTGGTAGAGACTCTGGAAGAGATTAAATCATCTTGGGAAACTGAGGGCAAAAATAAAGAATTGTGCCAGCCACTGGGTGCTTTGCCTCTGACAGAACACTGGAACAGGCTGCCTGGGAGGTTGTGAATTCTCCTCTGGAGACATTCAAACCTTGCCTGGATGCGCTCCTGTGTTATTTAGTCTAGGTGATCCTGCTCTGGCAGGGGGGTTGGACTAGATAATCTTTCAAGGTCCCTTCCAACTCTTAACGTTCTGTGATTCTGTGACTTCAACTTAAATGAAATGGAAGGGCAGTCTTTGTCATCCTAAGCATACAATTTCTGCCATCAGTAACCATCATGATGTCCACTCTCAAGTCAGTCCATGTCTTTGTCCATGCTATCTACTTGCAACCATTGGCTCAGTCTCTTGGATGGCCAGATGTAGACCCATAAAATATTTCCTAGATTAGAATTAAAGTCTTTCTACTTTAACCCAATATCCACATCATAGTTAACCACCGACTACTCTCTCTTTCCAGAAGCCAGCTGTTACTCACTAGTCCACCACATTTGTATTCAATTTACAAAGCCAAAGGTAGTGCAAACACCTCTAAGTTCATCTCTTACCACATCTCCTTCACCTTTGAAGCAGTCATTACAGAATACTTTCCATCAAAATTACACCATGAACAACTGTGCAGAGAAAGGCCATGAATTAAGGGCTCTCTTTCCAATGTCATCAGGCCAGTGTTTTTTAAGTGCAGTGCTAAATTAATTTATGATAAGAGACAGCTGCATGCAGTAACCTTTCCTCTATACGTTATGCAGCAGCACAAATCTGACAAATAATTCAGAAAGAATTATTTGTAACATTTATAATCATACTTACTCACAAATACGCCATAAAATGATCCCAGGCTGGCAGTTTAATAGCTTTATCTCTGATTACTGTTCCCATAAAAACCTCAGAGAAACAGAAGTGCCTGAATTTGGATGACAAAATCCCCAGCTATTTCAAAGACAGCTAAAATTTTAAAACAATAAAGATGTTTTTATTGTTCCCTACAGTAAAAGCATGACAGACTAAATAACGATACTAGCATAAATTCAAGGAAAGCTTCTTTCTCTAGCAGAGGCTGAGACAGGAATCAGTGGCCTCAGGCATTAGCTCAGTCAAGAATTCATAGCAATCTTCATAGCAATTTTTATTTCAAAGTAAAACCAGCCCATGTTAAGATAAAATTGAGATATTTTTTCAACGTGTTTTTTCTTTTAGACATCAAAGGTGCTTGGCATAGGGTTTTCAAAACAGCTTTCTACTCTCAGTGCATTCTCCACTCTGCACAGACATCATAATTGTCAGTAAGCCACCTCCCCTGTCATGCAGCTTTCCTTTTACTCACAAATTGCAGCTTTGACCTCTGTCCCTTCCTGAGCTGGCTGCTGTTTGTCCCTGTGGGCTCTATCACTTCCTTTCCAAACAGCATCTTGGTCTTCCCCATGCCTGGACCAAAGGTGAAGACTCCTGCTAAGCTGGTAGTACAGCCCTACGTACCCAAATGTATCCCCAGGATTTGGCAGGAGGCCACTCTCCACAGGGCAACCATGGGACAGCCATGGACCATTGTTGGATCTTATCTACAGGGACCCATGGAACAAGTTTGCTGCAGGGCTGTGCTGATACAGGATCTGACTGTGGTTTATGAGCCATGCAAGGTGAGAAATGTTATAGAACTATGCATCTGACTTGGTTCTTCTATCAATTACTGCTCATTCTTACTTTCTGACATTCAGGGTGGATTCATCTCTCCAAAGGGAAGCCTTTACTTCTGGGCTGAAGTTCTGTCAGTCTCTACACAGGCAGGAAAGAAATGGGCACTTCCAGGATGCCTATGGAAAACTGGTAAAAAACCTGGTTTTCTCCATGGCTTATAAATGCAGTTTGCACAGTTAACCTGGCCATCTGCACTGCAAATATGTAAAGGTGACATTAATCTCCACCTTATTCTGTAGCACTCTGGTTATACCACTATAGCTAGGGGAAAAAAGTAATAAAAAGGGGTGAGGAAGTTTTTAAAAAAGTTATTTTATAATGACTATCCTTATTCCTCTGTAATGAGATGTCTTTGGGCTGAGCAGAGAACTGTCATTAACAAAGAATGAGGAAATTTGGTTTTCTATTCCTAAACATGAAGCCACAGCAGTGATGCAGTAAGAGTGCTTCTAAGACATTATGTCTGTTTGTCCTGTCCTCACAGAGCCAAAACACAGGTATGCCTATTGAAATTTCAAATTTCCTTGAACCATATTGTCTAGCCCCGTAGAATATCCATGATATTGCTCTAATATCTGCATCAGGCAATACTATGTCTGCCAGTAGTATTATTCCTCCATTGTCAATCAAAGTGTCACTAGAGGAATGGCTTTTTATCACTGGAATTGTATCTCCTCTGCTGAGAATCTAAAATGTTCTTACTGGTAAGTTTTTATCTACAGAGAGGAAACCACAACGCCTGAAGTGCTCTGGGCAGAAAAAAGGGAATATGGAATGAGTTGGTGGTTGCAGTAAAAGGCTTTGGAAACAGAAATTTGTCTCCCACGGGAAATTCTATCACTTGAAATGGTTTTCATTCTGAATTGGAGAGAAAAAAAAATATTTGCAAAAAGATTAAAATTAAAACAGAAAGAGAGTGATTCATAACCAGAAAAAGACTTTTTTCCAATAATTTAAAACCACAGAAAATGGAAGTTAAAATAATAACTTGAAACAGCAAAATAGAAAATACATATTTTGCCAATGAAATTAGCTGGAAAGAATCCTCTCCACTGCCTTTTACATACCATTTCATCAAAATATAGACACCCTTGTGAAGCTTTTCAGTTGCTAAAGTGGTCCTTTCCAATCTTTGCTAAATTATATTTCTCAGCAGCAAAATTCTCTCTCCAGCTTTTGAGCAGACCTATTTTAGTGAATGATGCAAGAAGTGGTTAAAAAGTTCCCAGGAGCACTCTAGTGTTGTGGGAGCTAGATTGCCCTAAGATTGCAAACAAGAGAAGGTTTGTGGAGAGAGGCTACAGGTTTCCACAAGCCAACTGGGATAGCCATAAATACAGGTGAGGTACAAGGTCTTCTGCATGGTGGAATTAAAAGCAGCATTTGTGGACAAGTACTCTAAGTTGACAGTAGGTCGTTTGAGAGAAAAAGCACGTGGTAGGACCACTCACAAGTAGAGTCCTCAGTGAGAAAATACAAAGGTCAGCAAGTTTTTAGGATTCATTACTGTTGACTAAAGAGTTAGAGACCAAAAGGTTCAGAAAAAAGCAATATCTGATGACTCTTCTGTCACATTGGATGGATATTTGCTTCCACTTCAGGTTAATATTTCTGTTAAGGATCTGGATGCAAAATACACTGTGCTTGTACTGTTGTGCTTCTTCTCAAACAAGGCTGGCTGTGTGCGTTTGAGAGAAATCATTTCTGTTTCAATGTAAGCTTTATATCTTTCAAGAAAGGTTCTGAAATCAACAGTAACCAATTGTGATGAGCATTGATTTGAGAAAAAGAAATCAAGCTGATACATACAGAATCACAGAATTATCAAGGTTGGAAAAGACCTAAAAGATCATCCAGTCCAACCATTCACCTATTACTACTAGCTCCCACTAAACCATGTCCCTCAATACAACATCTAGTCTTTCCTTGAACACCCCCAGGGTCGGTGACTCCACCACCTCCCTGGGCAGTGCATTCCAGTGCCTGACTACCCTTTCCGAGCAGTAGTGCTTCCTAATGTCCAGCCTGAATCTCCCCTGGCGCAGCTTGACACCATTCCCTCTAGTTCTGTCACTGTCTACACGGGAGAAGAGGCCGGCCCCCAGTTCACTACAACCTCCCTTCAGGAAGTTATAGAGAGCTATAAGGTCTCCCCTGAGCCTCCTCTTCTCCAGGCTGAACAATCCCAGCTCCCTCAGCCGCTCCTCGTAAGGCCTGTGTTCCAGACCCCCACCAGCTTAGTAGCCCTCCTCTGAACGCGTTCCAGGGCCTCAATGTCTTTCCTGTAATGAGGGGCCCAAAACTGGACACAGTACTCGAGATGCGGCCTCACAAGTGCTGAGTACAGGGGGACAATTACCTCCCTGTTCCTACTAGTAACACTATTTTTGATGCAAGCCAGGATGCCGTTGGCCTTCTTGGCCACCTGCGCACACTGTAGGCTCATGTTGAGCCGTGCATCAATCAGTACCCCCAGGTCCATTTCCTCCACACAGTCCTCCAGCCACTCCGCCTCAAGCCTATAGCGCTGCCTGGGGTTGTTGTGGCCAAAGTGCAGGACTCGGCATTTGCTCATGTTGAACCTCATGCCATTGGCTACAGCCCAGCTCTCCAGCCTGTCCAGATCCCTCTGTAGGGCCTCGCTACCCCCAGGCAGATCCACACTCCCAGCCAATTTAGTGTCATCTGCAAACTTACTGAGGGTGCACTCAATGCCCTCATCCAGGTCATCAATAAAGATATTGAAGAGGACAGGCCCCAGCACTGACCCCTGGGGAACACCACTTGTGACCGGTCGCCAGCTGGATTTAACTCCATTTACTACCACTCTCTGAGCCCGGCCCTCCAGCCAGCTCCTTACCCAGCCAAGGGTAAAAAAATGGAGAAAAAAAAATGGAGAAAAAAAATGGAGAAAAAAATCTTAGGCACCTTTTTGGTAGAAAAAGCACCAGAGGAGTTAACGCTGAGTCACAAAGTGAATAGGAGTTTATGTGATAGTCTTTGGGAAGTAGCTACATGAGAACTTGAAGAGAATCAGTAACGATGACTAATGTATCCAATTTTAAGCAACGCACTCAAAGTGGTAGATTGAAAGAACAAGAATGATAAGAATTTTGGAACAAAATCTTTGAAGAAGAGTGGGTTTGGAACTAAACATATTTATTAATGAGAACTGTACACTATTCTTATCTATGTGTTTTAGACTCAGTTGTATTAAGTATTGTGGATTACCAGCTTCCAACTGATTGTACTGTGTTGTGTTTAATTTGGGAATGGTTGGTTTGAAGTGTTGACCTAAGCTGATGAAAGGATTGTGTTAGTGGAAGAATTATGCTTAATGCTGTGAGATAAGTCATACAGAAGGTAAACAGAGAAAGAAGTAAACTGTCAGTTTTCTATATTTCCTCCCTAATTCAGAGATAGAAATATTACTGGTTTTAGTACCAGATTACAGAGGAAGAGGAATAGGGAAAGTAATTGTCTTGTTTTTGAGTGTAAAACAAGAACTTCAGCAGTTTTAGTTGGGAGTCTGACTGCAGGCTCCAGTAGCTGGAGAGTTTTCTTTGATGCTAATGCAGCACTGATAAGTGGGTAGTCTGATGGTGCTCAGTAAATTATTCTGCTTTGGATTGAGCCAGACATCAGCCAAAGCAGAAACAAAATGGACCTTTGCCAAGTGGACAAAACCATACAGGCTCTCACTTCCATCTTTTTTTTATTTGCTTTAAGGGGAAAAAGGATATAATAAAATGTGTTTGTTGACTAAATGGACTTTTATCTCAGTTACATGGTTGTACTCCACAGCACTAATGCTAAGTGCAATTAACCTTATTCCAGTTATGTGATACTGAAATTGTCATCAAAATCAGTCCTGAAATTTGGGGCTATTTTGCTATGTAGCTAAACCAGAACAAAACCCATCATGTCTAGCACTTATCTAAACAACTGAACCAGCCAGTGATTTGGAATCCTTTTCTAGCCAATTTAAAATCTATTTTTGACAGCAATCCATCTTTTCAGAACAATAGTCTCTAACTAGGGGCATGCAAAGTTTGTCTCTGGACTTTTGGCGCATGTTTACCTAAGCATACTGCTGTTCCTATTTTACAGCCATGTGTTTAATTGAACAATTACTGCTATATCCTCTAATGCTAAACTTTGGCAGCTTTGTCAGATGTTACCAGCTGACAGTGGAGATGATGAGGTTGAAGGAATGCCTGCATGTGTTGAACATGCCACAGGGACCAGATGGAAGCACCTGAGCAATTTGGCACACTTAATACTAACCTACGTTGCAGAGGGTTGAGACCATCCCTTTGTTAAGGAGACACAGGAGATGACAATGTGAGAGTCAGAGCTCCAATACACTTACATCATGTTCCACAGTCTGAAACATATCCTAAGTGACTCCTTTTCAAAAGGCTGAAAAGAATTTGGTCTGATATATAACAGGAACTGACAATTGCATTGCCAGTATTTTTGCTACAGATTTGCTTTACAGTTTTGTGCTGAGAACAAAGATGCAGCAGGAGAGAAATGCTCTCCACTCTAAACAGGCTTCACATATAAAACCTTCACAAATTTTTAATGAAGCAAAATGATTTTGCTTGTAATTTGTGCAACACAGTAACCTTCTGCAGCTCTTGTACTAAGTCTCCATAGAACAATTTTCATGTCTGTATCTCACATATCAGCAATAACTCATTTGTCTGATGTTTAATGGCTCATGGTTTTCATGTACATTATAATTCACAATAGGGCTGGGATCTAAAACCTGGATCTTTTACAAGCAAGGGCAAGTTCTTCAGCTCTCAGCCACCTCATCTCTAAAAATGGGATAGAAATGATATTTCAGAGAGGCCCTGTGGTATCAACTCATGAAGTTTTCAGTGTTTTGTACAAAGGTCTCAGAACTATGGCTAGATAGTGTTTGCAGCAGTGTCAAGTACTAGGTATATTGACAGAGGGTAGCAGGGCAGTCAGGAGGGAAAGTTTTAAAAACAGACTTCAAAAAATTCTTACATCTGTCAATACTGAAATTCCATTGCTTTGCAAGTAAAAGTTCAGGGCCCAGCCAGATTGCCCAGATATATGCAGAATTTAATTTTTAAAAAGATATAAATGGATGTTAATGCTGTGAACTCCAACAACTTAATTTAACTCCCCTGTCCCAGTTGCATTATCTGAAATGTCCTGTGTTTCCTTCCACAGAGTTCTTCATCTTTTGGTCAATTATGTGTCTACTGGGGATCTCTGTCACTATTACATTAAAGAGCAGATTTAATACTCTAATACCACTAACACATTAAGGAGCAAAATAATAGGACTAATACATTAACGACCAAAAAATTTATCCACTTCCATTCACTACACATTTTCCACATCCTGTTATACTGCTCACCAACTTGTAATAATTTATTTCCCTTAGGAAATTCTTGGAGAACAAAAGTCTTTATCTAAAGGGCTTAAAAAGACAGCACAGCCTTAGACAACACAGTCTTTGCAGCAAATAGTTTTGTCATTTGCTGAGCTTGCCAATCACCTTTGGGCTTCCAGAAGGGAATACTGAACCAGGTTGCATTAAACAGCTATTAAAGTAGAAGGTTTAATTTTTACTTCTGTGTTTTAACTATCTCACTGTCCTGGTTTTAGCAATGATGAAGTTAATTTTCTCCCTAGCATCTGTTGTAGTGCTGTTGTTTGGATTTAGGATGAGAATATTGTGGATAACACCCTGATGGTTTTAATTGTTGCTGAGCAGTCAAGGACTTTTCAGCTTCTCACACTGTCCTGTTCACAAGTAGCCGGGGGGGTTCCCAAGAAGCTGGGAGGGGACACAGCCAGGACAGCAGACCCAAACTGGCCAAAGGGATATTCCATATCATATGTTGTCATCTTCTGTATATAACTGGTGGGTTGGATGGGAGGTGGGGCAGCTCGGTGACTTGCTGAGCATCAACTTCAGGTGAGGCGTAATAGTGCTGTGCATCACTTGTATATTATTATTGTTGTTGATGTTATTTGGTGGTTTTTTTTAATATCCTACTGTCTTTATCTCAACCCAGGAGTTTTTGGGGTTTTATCCTTCATTGTTGATTCTGTCTCCTGTCTCACTGGGAGTGTGAGTGAACCGCTGTGTGGTTGTTTTAGCTGCTTCCTGAGTTAAACAATGACACCAGCACAGCAGAAGACTGTAAGTTATTAGCAATTCCCAAAGGTATAGCTATTTGCTAGTAAAACCTAGCAGTACAATTCCAAATTTAGGGCTTAGATATCTATGTTCAACTCCATTTAAGATTTGCACTATAAATTACTCCAATGAATTTTCATTATGTATGTTTAGACAACACAAGTTATGCTACCTCTAATACCTATGCTAACAGGAGTAATAAGAATATCTGATAAAACAAGCATTCTACACTCTGGAAGAATTGTTTGTCTTATTGATTATCCTACAGATTGCAGTTTTATAGGCTCATGTTATACATTCCTTCCTGCAAACAGGGATCAAAGGCCTTGATTAGAGTACTCTTGTATCTACCAAAATACACAATGTGCAATTCACAGTGCCACTTGGCCCCATTACACTTATCCAAGACTGCAAAGTCAATCTGTACAACTAAGTGCAGTATGATTGTTGATACTAGTTTAGCTTTAACATCTCCACAGAATCTCCATAGTATGCTGATGAAATTTCCTCAAAGCAATTTACCATTCGAGTGCTATTATATAAAAATTTTAAAAGTAGGATATCAATTTAGACAAAAATATGTTTTGAAAACAGTGGAGAAAGCTCTTTGACAGTGTTGAAATACCTTGTTTTGACATTTCCAGCATAAGAAAGTAAGAACAGGAGTTTTCTAAGCAGGAACAGTGTTAAATGACTGTACAGTTCCAGAATCTCTATTTTGATCATTTCAAAGCTCTGTTTACAGTAGCCACTATTTATACCAGATTTCTGCAGTTGGCAAACTAGCTCACTAGGAAATTAAAGTGCTTTGATATGAACATTGAAAAAACTATAATCTTAATCCATCCGTGCTTCAAAAAGATTTTTCAAGAAAATAGCCAATCAATAGTTATGGTCTGCCATTTTCTTCTTCAGTTTGGAGATAGAGTGGAATTAACTCCAGCTGATATGCACTATCATCTTTAAGTCACAGTAAAATTAGTTCACCTTCTGATAGTTAGGCTCCCATTCTTGGACTACAGGGACTAATTTAATGTTGGATTTAGGGTGACTGAGTTCAGCAAGCTATTTCTGGTCAGAATGCCACCTAGACAGTTGAAATTCTACCAGGTCAGTGGTGCTGCTAATCTCCAACGTGCCTTGGAAGGAAGAATATTTTTTCTCTCCTCTCCTCTCCTCTCCTCTCCTCTCCTCT
>VZTU01032067.1:277048-290253 GCA_013400835.1 Zapornia atra
TCCCTTGCCTTCCCTTCCCTTCCCTTCCCTTCCCTTCCCTTCCCCACTTTTCAGCAAAGGACAAGGAGAAACAGGTCCTGAAGTGAAATTTCAGGAAAGAAGGTATCTTTATCCAGTCGTGGAGTAACTGTGTCTGTGATGCCCATAAACCCAAATACCAATTTAAAACTCAGAATGAACCTTACTCCAGGGTTTGTGAGCAGTGTTGAGGAAAAGGGTAAAGACTTAGTCGTTAGACTGTAAGTAGATAGATACTGATAAAAGGGGTGAGGGGAGGAAAAACAACTGTCCAAATTGTGTTTACACAATTCTTTCTTTCTTCTACTCCTTCTGTTCCTCTTAGTGGCTTCTCTTGCTGAATTCCTACTGTTAAAGCTTATGGCTCTACTGAATTATGAATGGGTTGTGCAATTTATTTCATGTGGGAAGTGAGACTTCAGGTCAGGCTTATATTGTACTCACAAGTATGATCAAATATATTACAGCATCAGATTAAACTTTTAATTAGTGACAAGCTCTTGTACAAAGGAGCCATTTGCCCTTGTGGGTACAACACTGTTCAAATTATAGTTCCCAAAAAACAAATGATACCAAAGCTATGCTAAAGTGTGGATGATAAGATGTTGTGATTTGATAATGAGGAAAAACAGAACAGCAAATACAGTTATTTTCTACTGAAATGAAGGACTGAAATAACTATTCAGTTGCTGTTATGGATAAGGGAATCTGCACACTTGAAAGATTTATTTAAAACTGAATTTCCTGGGTCATCTTGAAGGTGTCATAAGAGTTGCATACCAGTAATTTTTAAGAGAAATAAAATTATCTGAGACTATTAAATGTGTAATACAGAGATTTATTAACAAAACCAAAATTACTTCTCAAATGAAATTTCAGTTGAAAACTGATTTAGGACATCCAATTTGGCTCAATTCATTAAGGTTGCCTAGGAATTCTCATTCCCACAGAGCAGTCAAAGAGGGACACAACTCTGAGACTGTGCAATTAACCCAATTTGAGTCATGAAATGGTCAGGTCTCAGCTCCCCATTACCTACTGTTTTCTACCAGCTGCCGTTGAAACTCAGAATCTCTTTGAGACAGCCCTGGTCATGTACATCTGGGGCTGATTTTAAATTGCATATTTCCTGTATTCAAAACAGGAAACCTTTTGCACAAGTAGCCTAACTGATTAAAGTGGACCTGCACCTCTGACCTGAATACCCATTTTATAATTCCTTGTGGGTTGTGCTCTGTGTTTGAATGTAGTACTGCTCTGTTAGTCATTCCTATATCGGCTGAACAAATTTCTCATATTACCAATTAGTGGAAGGGACTTTCAAAGAACTTCTAGGCCAAATCATGAGATGTCTATTGGCTTAGACAGCCAGATGAGTCAAAATGTTACCTGGTACTTCACTAGATTTTCTTGTTATTTACCTTCCAACTCATACTGAATTCAGGTATGGAATGGGTTGTTAAAGGGCACTGAAAGAGGGAAATTATATCATCCCATAGGCTACTGACTGGCTCATTTAGTTGTCCTAAATTAGTCTAAAAATTTGGCAGAGTGCTGTTGTCTGAGACGCCAAAGACGAGCTGAGGTATATCTATGGGGCTAGCAGAGGCAGCACAGGAGGTAGAAGACAGACATGGCCTGAGGGTGAGTTCTGTTCACAGATTCAAGTGTCACAACTTAGGCATCTACGGACAGATATTTCCAGATGAAGTGTCTGGAATTTGGAACTTATTCTGTGGCTTGGGAACTCTCTATTCTCATTCTGTGCAACACAGAAGTCTGAAGAGCTTTTTAACCAAGTTCTGTAAAGTTCTTTCTCACCAATAGTGAATTGTTTCTTTCGACACCACCAAAAATAAGCTGACAGAATTGTATAAGTACTACTTCAGTGTAAGAAGCAGCAAAGGAGGTTTTTTGCATTGACATGACAAAACGCCCAACAAAAACACTTTATGTCAAGTGCCTATCAATTCTCCTTTGCATTTCAAAGGTAGGCAGATGCATCTGCATCTTTTCTGGAGTATATTCATCTTCACTGACATAAATAATAGCGAATGGATAATGTCATTGTATCATTGTGATTGAAAGTGACATGAAATCTATGAAGCAGTAAATGTAAGTTAAGAACATCAGGTGTGTACACATTATTGAAATGTTTGAATATATGATGGGAGTTATAAAATAACTACTAATATCAGCATTAATATCAGAGGGAGCAGAACTACATTTGCAGATGCAAAACCTTGGAATCTGCATACATTTTATACTAGACCATTATGAGCTAAAAAAAATAAAATAAAACCTTAGAATAAGACTCAGTAAGCTTTGCTCCTCAACTACTTAAGCTTCACAGTCTAGTCCAGGGTCAGGACCCTTATAATCTACTTGATTGCCTGGTAGTCAGGCCCACTCTCAACATACGTGAGCAGATCTCCCTTGAAGAATTTGTGACTGTAACTCAGGTGTCCTGTGTTGTGCTTAGATATTCAAATGGAGTGGTGGAGTATTTAGACACCTAAATATAGGTGAATGTGAGCTTTATACACTCAGACCCCCTGCACAGATGTGTCGGGAAATTAATTCAATTAAAGACCGTCCAAACCAGCCAAAAGCTGTTGACAGGTCTAGGCAGTCACAAAAGGAGATGGTCTTGATTGCTGCTTAGAATCAAGTCAGACAGGATTTCCTGGAACATCTAAAACACACACCTGTGTATGGACAGCTGAATCCTACTACAGCAATCTTGTTATTTTCAGTGAGGATCTAGTCAGAGTTTAGAGGCTGACCCAGTGTTGATGTCTGAAGCATAGGTGTCTACTTTAGGATGAAATTAATAGCTCTTGAGACTCCATTGACAGAATTGAGTAGATGTCTATCAACTATGACATAGGTTTAGACAGCTAGCTACATAGATGCATTTACATGTAAACAGCTAAATGTAAGCATGTTAATCTGGAGCTCAAGCCTGCCTTCAATAACTTATATAAACTGTTTTAAGTTATTTCATGCTGATTTATTCTTTAGTGTTACAGCAAAACCAGAAAATGCTCATATTATTCTCAGTAAAGTTATAAAAATGTGTTGTTCTTCATACAGATACTATTTGAAATGGCATGTTGTATAAAGCAGATCACTAAATATAAAACTCAGAGGAGTTATGGAAAAAAAAAGATGGTGACTAATCTCATTGTTTCAGTGTCAACTGCCACCCACCAATATTTATGAGGTGAAAAGAATAAACATCAGCCTAAATATCTGTCCAGAACTCTGTTACACAAATCTTTGTTTAGCTCTTTAAACATTCAATTAACTTTTAAATCTCTTCTAAATTGAGATGTTGTAGAAATGTTGAGATTTAGAGATGGAAAATACTCCTGTTGTGTTAAGACTTTAAAGAGCTGTGCTCCTGCTCCATCTTCAGATAATAACCAACTGGTTGGTTTTTTTCTCCCCTCAATTCAGAACTCCTTCAAGCCCAGCTGTAACCAGCTCGAGCGGTGGCTAATGCTCAGATTCAGCCACAGGAAAACACCAGTGGAGCAAATTCCCACCTTCACCAGCCTCCCCCTGCTTAGCAGATTAAAAAAATAAGACACACAGTACTGAATAACTAAAGCAATTGCCTGTAACAACTTACTGTGATTTCCCTGGAAGAAAGATACAAGAATGAATAAGACTCAGTTTTTCCTTGATAAGATGATGAAAGATATCACAGGTAGAATTATCATTAGAGATACATAATCCTTATTCACTACTACAAGGAACTCACCAGTCCTAAGTACAACACAGCCTGTTGGTTATGATGATAAACTACGCTTTTACCCAGGCCAAGATTAGAAATCATGTTTTCTTAAAATTTTCTGTCTTCCCAAAACCAGAAACCTGACAGCTAGGTATCAAAGAGCCACTCCTGCTTGAAAAGGAAATAATCGAGATGGCCTACCCAACAGATCTGGCCTCCACCTTAAAGCCACAGTAGAAAAGCTGACGCAAGCAACCTTGAAAGGCAATAGTCATATAACTACAAAAGGCAGGGAGAAAGCAAAATCAGTGTGTGGAACAATATTCAATCAATTAAGGCTAATTCCAACAAGAACGCCAGGAGAGAGGTACGGCACTGGGACACATTACTCCAACAGGCAGTGGAGCCGCCAGTCACAGAGGTTTTTAAGACTTAACTAGACAAAGACTTGACTGTCTTTTGATGTAGTGCTAGCAATAGTCTAGTTTGGCATGGGTGGTCAGACTGGAGACCTCCAGAGATCTTGTCCAGCCAACAACTGTATGATTCTAAGACAATGTTGTAGAGTGGGGCATGCACCGGAGAAATTCCAACAAGTTGCAGCAGTTAACCCAGGAAATACAAAACACAGACTAAGGTCACACTAAAGGACTCCCTTGAGTCTAGAAATTTGTCCCTCTACAGTCAAATATGAATCCATGTAACATTTCAGAAGTGCAATCAGAGAAGCATTAAGGCATTTCCTTGAACCTTGTGTTGAGGAAATTCTGAAATAAGGTTTCAGTTATTGAAAACAATCATGCTGAGACTTTTAGCTTTAGCTTGCATCTCCTTCTGCTGCTGCTTATCTCTATAAAAGTAAGTTACAGAGGGAAGTAAAGATATTGCAAGGGATTGCCTGGGCAATAGTACTGATGACAAAAGGTCAAAAAGACCTTTATAAATTTTCATGCAATAACTCCATTGCAAGAGCAATGTCCTCCTTTTGGATGTCTTGAAGTCTTCCAGTTTCTTTATACATACTTGTAGATAGACTGTTAGCATGAAAAAAATAAAAGGAGACCAACTCAAGCAACAAACAGTTGTTTGTTGCATGTTATTGTAACATTATAATTATGTGGTAATTACTTATGCTTTCTTATTACTCACATTCTCTTTCCTTTTTATTTTTTTTTCAGGTGAAGATAATTTCATCCAAGTAGGATGTAGAATGAAAGGGGGGGTGGGGTTCAAGTGACTTCATATATGGCAGAAATAATTTGCACTGAAAGCAAGCAGATTCAGGAAATAGCATAGACCAAAAAATGTTCCTCCAGTCTTCACAGGGACTGTTTTTCAATCATGCCACCATTCAAGGTCAATTCATGAAATAACTTTGCAGACACAAAGGCAGATTATATTTGCAATGCATGTTATTTGCAGCAGATAATGTGACTCATGCCACCTGTTAACACTGAGTCAGACATGACCTCCTTATCAGTGGACATTTCAAAGAAGGTTCCTCTTGCAGATTTTAAGACATGCATATATCCTGTGCCTAATGTGTAATTTGAACTCATTAAAAAGTTGTTTCTTTTAATATTTACATTCTAAAATATATTCCTTTTGCTCATAAAATACATGGCTCTCTGGCTAATGAAGTGCTGCCAAATGATCTGCTATTTCGTAAATGGGGGATACAGAGGTGGACAAGATAATTACATTATTTATCAAGTGACTTTTCAATCAAAGTCAAGGAGTCTGACAAAACCAGAAGCAAAACAAAAATAAAAAGATCTTGGTGTGCTTGTGAAAAACACTTTATAGAGTAGGCTCCATTTGCTGATGGAGAGAAAACTGAAGCACCCCATTGAAATGAGCTGAATATTTTTTATATTTGTATAACAATATATAAGCACATAAATGTATTTTTGTATATCCCTTCTGTCTTTCCAGATAAATATTTACAGAGGTAAAAGCATACTCAATATTGATTATACCAAAGACAGTATGTTAAAAACTTGTGGATCCTCCTTCGTTGCATTCCAACTGACTTTTGCATCTCATAAATTCTCTCAATTTCTTCTGACTCATATCTGTGCAAATCTGGGACCAAACTAGCAGAGTTAACTATAGTCACAGATCTGATTAAAGTCAGACCTGAATAGGCACCGCACATAACCAGCATACATTGAGAAAAGGGGGAAAAAAAATTAAAATTACAGTCATAGTCCCCTTACTATTAAGTCATAATATCATAGAAGCATAATTTCCATTTCTAGAATGAATGGAAATCTGTCACAGCTAGCAATCTCATAAATAAAAATCTGCTTTCAGGGATTTTACATTCTTTTCAGCTTTTGAGTGAACTACGAATACATATATATACAAAAAAGAGTCCAAACAGAGGAAGAAAGCAGTCATCTGGATAAATAAACATATCAGCAATTTTTTCTTAAATATTATTCTTCTTTCCTGCTTGCTACTACTTTCTTTCTTTTTTTTCTTTTTTTATCCACTGTCATTAATGAGCCACCATAACTTCCCCAACAGACTGCAACCAATTCTTCTAGGAAGATACAATTGTTGATACCAACACAGAAGTCAGGCAGTGTATATAGTAAAAACAGTGACAGAACAAATATTCCAGTAATGAAAAAGACCTGACCATTCCCTGGGTTTAGCAAAAACTTAAGTAGAAACTGTTTAGAATGAGATAGTAAATTTATATCCAAAACAGAGCAACCAAGGTTGTTAAGGGTCTAGAGCATGAGTCTTATGAGGAGCAGTGGAGGGAACTGGGGTTGTTTAGCCTGGAGAAAAGGAAGCTGAAGGTAGATCTTACTGCTCTCTACAAGTACCCCAAACATGGGTGTAGCCACGTGGCTGTTGATCTCTTCTTCCAAGTAGTAAGTGATAGCACGAGAGGAGATGGCCTCAAGTTGCACCGGGAGAGGTTTAGATTGGGTATTAGGAAAAACTGTCTGATGGAAGGAACTGTCAATCATTGGAACAGGCTGCCCAAGGAAGTAGTTGAGTCACCATCCCTGGAGGTATTTAAAAGACATGTAGAGGTAGTGTTTAGGGACATGATTTAGTGGTGGACTTGGCAGTGGTTGGACTTGCTGATTTTAAAGCTTCCTTTCAACCTAAATGATTCTATGATTCTATACATTAAAGCAAATATCTGGGTCATTCTAGTACTTACTGAGGCATGAGAACTGAATCATTCATATCAGTATTACAGAATGAAAAGCCTCTGGAATCTCTTTCTGTTGCATATGCCCAAGGATGAGTCATTTACAATGCATTGTATTTTGGAATATGTATTGGAGTTTGTATTGGACAGCCTTATCACTATAGGGTGAACATGAGTCACGCAATCAATGAAAAGACTACATGGAGGCAAAAAGCTGATTAGTGATGAAAGCATATTTCACTTTAAAGTTCCACGTTGAATAAATGATTTATGGTTTCTTAAGTATCATACAGAAAATAGCTGGACTTTTAGAAAATCTATTAATAATTCAGTGAGTCATGACAGTCTGAAATTTGTGCTCTTACATGGGCACACATTAGGGAACTTATGTACAGTCACATAGATGCAATTGCAAATCATCATGATGCAAGTGCATGTGAGCATTGCTTATGAAATCACAAGAAAGCAGGAATGGAAGAAAATCTTAAAATGTCATCTACTTGTTATTTGCATCTTGATAATCTATGTCTGAACCTTGACCTAAGGAGGAGTAATATAGAACTAGGTCGTTACTGAAAGGTGCTTCTGTAAGTAGAAGATATGTATACATTTTTAAAATGCATAATGGAATGTGTAGTACAGGCTGGTTATACCCATATGATTAACTAGCTACTCCCTATATTTTTCTCCTAACAGGAACTTCACCCTTATTGCTATAGAGCTCTATGAACATAACAGAGTAGGAAATTATCTCCACAGTAAAAAGCACCTCACTGTTGTGACAACTGATGTACATTAGAAACTTCCCAGCAATGTAGCCATCATATCAGAGTAGAAAACACACTATTCTGTATCACCCTTAAATTCAGCATTACAGCTCTTGTAATATCCTAGCCATATTATTTTTGGAGATCACAGGCAAAGCTTAATGCTTAGTTATTGCCTCTTACTAAATTCTCATTTCATGATGTCGGTTGACCACACTAAAGACAAGGATGATCTTTAAGCAAGGATAATCTTTCATGCAAGGAGCTTAAAAGCTAATCATATTTGCAGGCACTTCATGAAATATCACCATTTGCAGAGTTACCATTATGAATTTGGCTCCTCCTCAGAACAATTTCTTCAGCTAGTGTTTGTGTTTCACTGCATACCAGTGAAAGGTATTTCTTCTTTATTCTGAGATTAAAATAAGAGATACCACAAAAGGATTCACTTCCTAAGAGAAGCTATATTGCTCTGCTGTCCTTCATCATTGCTGGGGCTTTTGCTTACCCATAATAGATGTCCTAGGTTATTACCCTACTATTTTAATATCACTTCATACCTGAAAGGGTCCTTTATAAATAGCATTAAGGAATAGAGAGAAGTGTATAGAGAAGTACTGAAGCACTTAAGTACTGTAAATGTAATGTACATGTAAGAAAGTAAACATTAATTACTGGTAATTAACCATAGGTTTAAACACAGTTTCATTCATCTAGTGCAACACATCTCCTAGAAAATATCTGCACAGGCCTGATGTTGAGTGAGGACTGGTGGAGGAGGCATGCACTGGACTAACTCCCTCCTTCCCTGTAGATACTATAGAATTATGCCCTTTGAATGAGCACTATGGCAGGGACTCGCACTGTGACCCTTCATGTACTTCTCCACCAAGTTCATGTCAAACTTTTCTTTACATTGGCCCACACAAATCCTTTTTTTTTTTTTCCTGGGGAGCCACAGTACTAATATAATCAGAGATGGGGTGGTATTATCACAAAGCTGATCCAAACCTTTCCCAGACTGCCCTCTTCACCTGTTCTATACACGTCTTTATTGTAACCTGGGGAACTCTTTCCCATATTTCTGCTTCATCATTGGTCTTTACACAGCTGAGATTTGAATGAAAAAAACCCTGATCGCTGCATTGTTTGAGCCATTCTTTGACTGTCCATCTGCTCTGTATTTCTTGATATTCAGTTTAAAAACTGAAGAGCTCTCAGCCAGAATGGTACTTTGGAGAACCACCTCTGGAATATTTATTCAACAATTAGAGCAGAAAATCTGATTCCTAAGGCAGGAGTGTCTAGGTGGTATCCCTCTACACAACTAGGACCTTGATATAGGGAGGCAATATATGCATGAAAGTGATCTCATTTTCCTTTTGCTTCTACCTGTCTTTGAAAACCTTCTTTTCCCTCTCTGTTTCTTTAATTCGAAGAAATACAGAAAGTTAATATTAGAGTGAACTCATACAAAAAAGGGAGACATGGCAAACACTACCAGGCTTCTTCACTCTACTTTTTCCTCCACCTCTGCATTATCAAGTGAAAGAAAATGTTGTCATTACCTTTCTTCTGCAAGGGAAATGAGGTGAGACATTTCCCTCTCTCTCCTGTGTCGCCTCCCTCCTTAAAGAAAGGATTGATTAGTAATTGGACTTTTCCTTAAAGGGTCAGGGATTTTGAAAAATTTCCTCTGTTTTGAGTCTACAGATACTATATGAAATCCCTGCTTTGATAACCCTGTGGCTTTTTTTATTAGCCCTGTGATCACCAGGTTATTACAGCCATTCCGAGCCATGTCATACCAAGAACATGGAGAGTTCATAAGCTCATGATAGGTAACAGTCAGCAACATTAGACATGGTAGAGAAATGTATAAACTCTACAAACCTATAAATGTATAGGACTGTAACTTGCATGGCAGAGACAGTAATCTTTCCCTGGTGTTCAGCCTGAAAGAGCTGGAAGTTAATAACCCACAGGGCAGCAACCAGACAACACTAAGGGAAACAAACAATGTAGAAAAAACTTTCCCTTGAAGAAATCTGTATAGTATCAGGGTTGTTTAGGTGAGACAAAACTGGAGAGGGGCACTGCAGCAGTGTACTAGCAAAAATATTGTCTGTTATGGACAAGTTGAGCAAAAAAAAAAAAAATTAAATAAATTCCTGGTAGTAAAGATAGTCAGGGTCTGAATTTATTGCCTTGCAAGAGTGTGAAACAGCCACTGTTAAACCCACCTTTCAACAGGAAGAGAATGGGATTATAAAACAACCCTCAAAGCCTGTACTTCCTTTGGCTAGTTCTTTGCCCAGTTTTTAATTCTTGACATTTTCACTGTTTTCTCCAAATGAATTAATATTTTCTCTTGCAGTCTGAATATAGTAGTTTTCACACCCTCATCTACTAAACCCCCAGTTCTTAAAAAATGGGATACGAGCTGGGTGAATATATCCCAGTTTGCCTTCAGTGAAACCAGGCAGCTCAGCCCAGGGCACAGCAAAGAGCAGGTCTGTAGCAGCAAACACCACAGCCCACTTCTCCCCTCAGTGTTGTTGCAGGAGGCATTTCTCCCAAGATGAAAAGTACCGTCAACAGTTCCTAGGTAATAAAGGAGAAAGGATTTCTCCCCTTCACTGGGACGTGTGATTGTTAAGTAGTTGTGAGCAGATACAAGTCAAGCCCTAAAGCTGAAGCATATGCTATTCAACCATCAACCAGTTTCCTTCCCATCCTGCAGACCTCAACAACCTGCCACCCAAAAACCTGCTGTCTAATTTACCAAGCTTATTTGAAGGCTGAACAACCAAGGAGACACCTGTCAGCTTGAGGCAGTCTAGGTGGGAGGCTGGCTGTCCTTAGAGAGGCTATGAATGATGATGGAGCTAAATTTGGAGAAGTAAATTCTTCTGATGTGACAAGTGAGGTATGTATTGTTGCCTCCTAACTGAGAATGGCACAAAACGTAGTGGGAGTGTTGTGATAGAGACACACTGAGCCAGGTGCCTGAAAACTCAACCATATCAGCTGGATTGGAGTCAGTGCTCCAAAAGCAAAGCACCAATTGTCACTCTTTGCATACAGGAGGATTGCTGTTACCAAGTCTGGCTCTTTTTTATCTCATCATCAGCATCACTGAGGCTGTGAGAGAGTCAGTCAGAAGTCAAGAGACAGAGGCTAGTTGCTTTTAGCCCTGAGGTGGGATAGTCTTTCATTTAGGACTGTCATTGCCATGCTGAGTTGCCATCCTCCTCCTCTTGCCTTAGCATTTACAGGATAAGGGTCATTTACCCTGATGCTTATACAACAGTAAATGGAGATCTTCATAGTTAGTCACAGTTTCTCACGTTTCTCAGAAACCCCAGAGATGCTTAAAAAAAATGCTTCAAATTTTGAATTTTTCCCATTACTTTGGATCCCTTCGACACCTCAGTGTGAGTGCAACACAGCTAAGCATCACTCCATAACCTGAAACACTGCACAACTAGGCATCATCACCTTGTGATAACACTCCTGAACACTCCTGCCATGCCCTGCTGGCTTGTTGGCAGGGCACACTAGTGACAGTTTCTAAAAACCACTTCACAGAGTCATGACCCAACAATTCACTAATGTGGCGTGCACACAACTCTGAGGGAAGCTATGCTGCCAGTGTGTTACACCTCAGCATCTTCTATGAGGCTTCAGGAGTTAAAAAATCTTCTCTAGTTTTCACAGCATGCAGTTCTTCCAGTTTGACTCTCCACATCATGCACATACATCTAGCTAGCCTGACCAAATTCTGAGGGTTACTTGTGCTTGAATTTAAGGTGATTTAGTATGTTCTGCTCAGCTTTTTCCATCTTTAGACTTTCCAGTTCTACTACTCTAATTCTCTCTCAGCACCTCGATCTCTTCCTTTGCTTTTATTTACTGTAAAGTGCAGCCTGCACAGTGTGATACAGTTCAGGCCAGGTATTAGCAACCATTTTCAGACAGTCTGAAAAGTCCAGCCCTAACAAGTTCTCACAGTTAATGATATAGCTGCCTTGTGTATGATGTTGTTTTATTGTTTCTCTAGACTTTCTAGGGAAAACAGCATCCTTGTGAATTACAGCTAGGGTTTTGGGGTTGGTTTTTTTTAAATCAATTTCCCAAATTTTCCTTCATAATGCTTTGCACTCTCCTCCTGTTCCCTTTCTGAGAAGAAATGCAAGCATGCAAATACATATAATCTAATAAAGGATGAGTTTACTCTCTTCAGCTAGGGTAATAGGAAGGTCTCTCTCTCCTGATATCAGATTTTATTAAAATCATAGGAATTTAGGTTATATTCCTTTATTATGTTCAGCTAATATTCACCAGGAGTTCTAAAAATTAATAGGGGGGCAGTTATATCCACACAGAGATCTCATTTCCTTAGGAAACCAGGCTAAGTACACAGTTCCTGCCCCATGAGCAGAGCTGATGAGAGAGAAGATGAGTAGGAAACTAAGTAATAGGGAGGAGAGCACAGCCAGAATATAAAACTGTGTGAGGCTGGGGTTTTTTTCTGAATTTCCCTTAATCAGCTGAGCTTGTTTTTCTCCTCATTACAGATGTATTCTAAATGAGAGGTGATGTTACTTGTTCTGTGTTACCATCAGCAGTCCTAACACCCAAATCCACTGACTAGTAGATCTTAAGAGGAGGTAGATCTCAGCAGAGAATTCAGACATTTTCATAACCATTTTATTCCCCCAAGTTAGAGCTTAAAAGAAAATCTTCAGCACTTTTGACTTAAAATGGCACAAGTTCTCACCAGGGTCACTAAACCAGCTACAGTATCCTTCAGAAGAGCAAGAACTACTTCCTGCAGAAAACTTGCCTTTCTCTCCCTCCTGGGTACTCAAGAAACCACTTCTGCCTTAACATTTCCTGTATGTCCCATCTCCACTCCTTCCTCCCCACTCAAGCCTGCTTGAGTCCCACTGCTTGGCAAGACCTGTCACATCCAAGCCAGCTCAACCTCTCTGACACAGCACTAACTCATAGAATCATAGAATCATAGGGGTTGGAAGGGACCTTGAGAGATCACCAGGTCCAACCCCCCTGCCAAAGCAGCTCCCCAGCTCATATTGCACAGGTCGGCGTCCAGACGGGGCTGGAATCTCTCCAGAGATGGAGACTCCACACCCCCCTGGGCAGCCTGTCCCAGGGCTCCCTCACCCTCACTGGGGAAAAGTTCTTCCCCATGTTGGTGTGGAACTTCCTATGCTCTAACCTGCAGCCATTGCCCCTTGTCCTGTCTCCACAGAGCACTGAAAAGGGGCTGGCCATTTTACCCTGCATCCCATACTTAAGATATTTATGAACATTGACAAGGTCCCCCCTTAGTTTTCTTTTCTCCAGGCTGAACAGTCCCAGCTCACTCAGCCTTTCCTCACAGGGGAGATGCTCCAGGCCCTTCATCGTCTTTGTAGCTCTTCTCTGAACTCTCTCCAGGAGATCCCTGTCTTTTTTATCCCAGGGAGCCCAG
>VZTU01032067.1:290400-307160 GCA_013400835.1 Zapornia atra
TCGGCACAGTTGCTGAGGGTGGATGCTATTCCCTCATCAAGGTCATCAATGAAGATATTAAACAGGACTGGACCCAACACCGAGCCCTGGGGAACACCACTAGTCACAGGCCTCCAGTCCGATACTGCTCCACTGATCAAGACCCTCTGAGCTCGGTCCGACAGCCAATTCTCAATCCACCTCAGTGTCCACTCATCTATCCCATGCTTTCTCAGCTTTGCTATTGGGATGTCATGGGAGACAGTATCAGAAGCCTTTCTGAAGTCAAGGTAGATGACATCCACTGCTCTCCCTGCATCCATCCATCCGGTGATGAGATCATAGCAGGCTATGAGATTGGTCGAGCACGATCTCCCCTTGGTGAATCCATGCTGACTACTCCTCATGACCTTCTTGTCTTCCAATTGCTTGGAGGTGGCATCCAGAACAAGCTGTTCCATCACCCTTCCAGGGACAGAAGTGAGGCTGACTGGCCTATAGTCTCTGGGATCCTCCTTCTTGCACTTTTAAAAGACTGGAGTAATATTGGCTATCCTCCAGTCTTCAGGCACTTCTCCTGTTCTCCAAGACCTGTTGAAGACGATAGAGAGCGGCTCCGCAATCACTTCCGCCAGCTCTCTCAGCACACGTGGGTGTATCCCATCCGGGCCCATGGATTTGTGTGCATCAATCCCTTTGAGACACAGCTATCAACTTTCTACATGCTAACTGTCTTTATTCCCCTCCACTCATCTTCTCCCTCCTTCTAATTCTTCATAAAAATACCTTCAGGCCCCTCAGCCCCTTAACAATAACCTAAAAAACAGGGAAGTTACAATTTTCTTAGTCAAAACTGCCAAAATATAATTAAGCAGCTGCCAGCGATCTCTGCTTTCTATACTCCCAGCAGCTGCACTACGCATCCTTGCTCTTCCTCCTCTGTCCCTTTTTTGCTGTTGGATAATCTGCCATGATCTATTAGACTGAAAATTGTGGTCAGTGTTCCTCATTAAGGCAGAGCCTGTTAGCTACACACTGAGGCTTTTTTTTTGTTAAACATTACTGACTTTAGCTCCATTCTACACGTGCTATCAGGTATTCTTATGCCTCTAAGTTTATCATTAATTTGTCATTTCGATATTATATTGTCTTCCTCCTTCTTCTAATTGAGTTCATCTTGTTGAGCTCTCTTCTCTCTGCTTCTAATAGTAACTTGCTATTTTTAACTGTGGAGCTGCCTTTCATTCAGCCAAATTGTCCACTTCACAAAACCTCTACTCTTTTTTCCATTGTTATCTATTGCACCTTAATTACAATGGTTCAAGAGAACACATCATATAATTACACCGAATATCAGTTATACCCACAATGTGTTTTTCTAACTGTGGTCTTTGAACTATGCAGAGACTATCAGATGCTGGGTATTTGCCTAAGCCTTACACTCTGTTGACAAAGTAGAATTACAACATTGCAGTACACCATACCACTGCATCATACCATAAAGCACAGATAGAAAATTGAAAGATGCTCTAAGCTGGCCATCAACATTACCTTTTGCCATAGGAAATGCTGATATTTTTTGACTTCTTAATTCCTTTGTTCAGCAAAGCATTAGAGAATCCAAGCACTACACAGTATTTCTGTGTTTTACTTTTATAAATTAGCTACAAAGAAAAAAAAAAAGAAAAAAGCTTGGTTTACATGAAAATGTGGATATGAAACTTCAGATATCTAAAATTATCCCCACAGCTATTTTCAGTTTCAGTTTAAGTAAACAACTGATAAACTGCAAAATCAAAAGAGCTCATCCACATTCTAATCTTCCATTTGAGAAAGTAGATGAGTCTGCTCAGAATCTGGGGCTGAAGTACTCTAGTTGGGAAGAGAAAGGTTTACATTTGGGTCTTCCCTCTTGCAGATATTCTTCTCAAGGCAGGGAAAAACTCAGTGCCTTTTTGTGTAAGAGGACTGTCAGTTGCCACTAGGGAAATGATCATGATACAAAATTTGTTCCTTTCTGAGCACTGACAGAGGAGGATCAGAAACTTACCGAGTTCTTTAAAGAAGGAGCAAAAAGGTTCTGATTTCAGCTTAATTCAGTCTGTGCAACACTGAATGCAGCGGGGATGGACATGATACAAGACTCCCTAGTTCACATGCTTCTCCTTTCTGAGCAGCTGCGGACAGCTGAACGCATCTACCTCCCAAAGTTTAGGTGTACTTGAATCCCCTTTTACTCACTAATGCCTTCTCAAATAGTTCTAGCTTCTTCACTCCATGAGCAATTGGCTTGAAGGCATGGGGTTAATGCATTGCATTTTGGGTTTGAAGAGTTGTTCTCTTTCAACTCTTTTCTGCAGGGAAAACTACTGACACTCCCTTAGGTGCCAACTACCACAGTTTCTGCTCACTTGATCTCTCCTGAAAGGTGACTCTTTAGAGGAAAAATTTCATATGGCCAGAACATGAGTAGGGAAGTGGTAGTGACAACCAATCCTTATACAAATATCGTATCTCCTCCCTCTGCCTGCTAAGATTTCAGCTGACTTTCACATGATCTGCATGCAATTCCTGAAGCCCAGTGCCTCAAATCACCACAAATATTGGGCACGAGAGACTCTCCGAGACTTCTGTTCAGAAATCACAGAAATGGTTACATGTTTTATGAAGTTGTTTCTGCCAAACCCCAAAGTGCTCCAAGGTACAGCAGCAACTGGTTGGCTGCTCGTGTTAGAGTAACCTGTGACTGCATGAAGCAGACTAGAGTATGAAGTGACTGTACCATCCAGACTAAAGAGTGCTTTAGGGTGGGTTGCCTAGGTTTATGGTACCTGCTAGGTGGTCACCTGCACGTTTAGCTACACCAGTACCATACAGGCAAGTTGACATCATGCTACTTCTTAAAAAACAGTCCTAAATTAACCATTTACTTGATAACTCTGGGACCGAGGTAAAGGACGGCATTACCCAGGATTATGGTCACAGACAAGCACTCAAATTAAAAATGGGGACTTGGCAGAATGACATGCTGTCCACCATCTTTATCCTTCAGTACTGCTGCATTTTAATGGAGATCTACAGCTGAAGGAAATCTAATGAGGATGGATGCAACCCCCATGAAATCCATGAGAGACGAGGTAGAAACATGCCTATAGGTACTACAAAGGTGAGGCAGTCTGCATTTGAGAGCCTGCAGTATATATATTTATACATATATACAGTATATATATACACTATATATATATGCAGTATATTTATATAAAAAATATTTTCAGTATGAACATGAAAGCAAACTGCAAAGCATCAAAGAACTCCATTTGCTAACTGACCCACTCTTCTGGGAAGTCATGAGTATGACTGTAGCTTCACAATATAAGCCTAAAAGAAAAATTGCTTTACATTTTATATTTTTAAAACCAGAGATTAAGCATGTAGTATCTAACCATTAGAACTGATTTCAGACTAGGGCTGTAACATATATAAATACTAACATTACATTCCCAGCCGTCTCATTGTCCTCTGTTCTGTGCTCCAAAGAATGAAAGCCAGCTAATGGCTTCCCATATCTCTTTCTACAGCAAGAAACTCTCTCTGAACAAGCAGGCTGCTGGCAAATATAAAAATCAAGCAGCTGCATACTAAATACCAACAGCTGCAGAAGCGCCTTGCTGAGCCATTAGTAGCACGTGCTACTCACTTTATGTAGGGCTGCTTGGGAAGAAGATTTGTTAGACAGACAGGCTACAAACAGAAAGGGAAAGATTTTTCTTCCTGGTGCTGTTTTTAAATCTCCCCTCCCCCAACATTTCATGGCTCAATTTGCTTTTTCATGTTAAACAATGGCAGAAATTTGTATGATAATGCCAGCGACATAAAATCTATTGAGATAGTTTCTCAAGTGCTCCCTTGTCTGGGAAATCCCTCCCTCTCCTCAAAAGGAGAAATACATTGTAATTTCATCTTTTGAAACTTGCATGCATGCGGTCTCTGTGTGATGGTGGTGGCAGTCCTGAGTACAGGACAGCAGGCACAACTGACCTACAGTTGGTGGGGAGGACCTGCAGGGACCACCTGCAAAGGACAGAATCATCTTAAATCCAGTTGCAGCCCAGGGTTCCTGATAGAGGCAGCTCAAAACCACAGTGAACTGGAACTACTGTTGCTGAAAAGAAACATGAGCAACAGCAGTTTTTCAGGCCTCACTGCTTTGTTGCCCATCAAAGAACCCCCTGACTGATAGTGGCCAAAGGAGGACTCTCAGAGACCTGATACTTACACAGAACCACATATTTTGGATATTCACAATGATCTGTGGATCTGAGCCCTTGCTAGTATTACCCAATCTCAAAATCTTAGAGTGTAACACCCATTGTAGGTGTGTTACCTTAAATTGCCCTTAACTCATGAAAGGTTACACAAAAAGCAACTTCCCAAATTCAAATCTTGACAATGTAAGACAAAAATAATTATAAAGACACAGACATACAGAATCAAAAGGAAATAAGTTTCTGAATATTTAAATCAGGTTTAAAGGAATCTTTTGCCTTGGGCAGTTCAGCTGACAAGCTTACAGACTTCTCATAATCTTCTCAGCTGAGGATTTCTCACACGACTCACAGGAGGGATTCAATGTGTGAGAAACCCACTGGTTCAAACCCCTGAGAACATCTCCATAGATCAATCCTTATTTTAATAACAACCTGGCAAGTGTCTACCAGGCTTTAGACAGTGGCATGGTCTCCAGCACTGAAGGAGACACTCTGCTATACAAATTTTATATGATGATGTATTAATCAAAATCAGGAACATGGAAGTGATGAACTTGCCGAGTCCTCCAGGCACCAAATGAAGATAATGTCAGATTGGCTTCCTTCATTCATTAAGTTTTAAGTGAAGCTCTTGCCAGGTCTGTCAGAAAGTTATGTCCTCTCTGTGCCCTAGAAGTGCTCCTTACTAGTTCATCGTTAAGGGTCTGGGAAGCTGGTATGATGTCCAGAGCCCCACAGTGCAGAACACCACTGTGGCTTCGTGTGAGCCCAGGATGAGCTGAGCACACCAAACACTGATGAACTGGGCTGAACTCAGATTAGTAACAGACTAAAAACTCTCTGATTCTCAGACTATCCAAATCAAATTTGTATGACTGGAAAGGCCAGTGTGAGTGCAAAGCATGGTACATAGCTACTGATCCAGCCCTGATGAATGTTTTCAACAGTGTCACACTCTTACCTGGCCAAAGCCCAAGACAGATGCGTAAGTAGGAGAGAGAGATGCAGTACCAACAAGGAAGTAACAGGAAAGATTTGCTGTCTTGTAGAAGGCATTAATTTTCCTCTTGAGTTTACCATCCATTACACCTGGCCTTACAACAAAGATGCAATCAAGACAACTTTGCCCAGTGTGTTTATCAAAACCTCTTCTGAAGTGATAATACCGAACCCCTATACCCAACTAGCCTTAACAAACAGGCCTTGAAAATGAATGAACTGTTTTATCCGTGAGCTCCTGAGAGGGATTAAACATGATAGTCATATTTGATAGGAAGATAGTAGGGAAATGAGATATCTCTGAGAATTTTCATGTAGTTTCCCAAACAGAGTATACAGACAACCCCAGTTGAACAGCTCCAGTGAAATAATCAGAGGTACAAAAGTAGATGATATGGCTTAACAGTTCCTCTACAAAGACTGATTCTTGAGAACTTCAGACAGCCTTACTACTCCTGCCTGATCTCTCAGGGTAGAGGTCCCTTGACCCTTGGTTCTGGCATACTATGTATTCCTGAAGACTTTATTTAAGCATGATGATCACTAGTTAATAAATGTAAAGAGTAGATTGACATGGTATGAGTGTTTGAAAAATATCTGTAAAAGGACAAAAACTGCATGTGTGTTTCTCAACGTTTCCCCCCTCACAACATATACCAACATCTAATTTTTGCACTGGTTTATAGAATGACTTGATTTTTGTGGACCACAGGATAATGAAATTATGCTACAAGAATGTACACTCTGAGAAGCCACAGTTATTTAAGATTGACATTTATAATATAGGCAACCTGGTTATCCTTTAAGGAAAAGTCAGAAAGCCATTTTTTCTTAGAATTTTTTTTCCTACCTCCAGTGATGTTGCTGCTAGCAGGAAATGTAGTCTTCTAAACTTTTTTACAAATTCTTCCAAATACTTAGTGTCCATTAAACCACCTTATATCATCAAAAAATGTCATACTCTTTAAGTGCTTTGCCATCTTCATTCATGCCTTAGTTGCAATGTTCATTTTGGTAAACAGTTATATTCAGAAAAGAGTTTGAAAAAACCATCTCAGCATGCAGGTAGGAAGCCTGACTACTGTCTCTGTCAAAAAAGTCTCCAATTACCTGGTTGGTATACCAAATTAAAGAATGCCATGCTAAGCAGGTTTTAGTCTTCTGACAGCCAAAGGAGAGGAAATATTCTGGATTTATAGAAGTACAAATCTGATCAAAACCAGGTCCCACTTTCTATTCATACTTCCTTTATTCTCTGCATGTACCACATCTGAGTCAAACTCTACCTACTGTCATTGCAAGACAGTCAATTAAGGAGAAGCAAGTGGCTTGTGCTGCTATGTTTTTCCTGTAAAAACATAAGGTTTTACTTATGCTAAGGAAAGCGAAGTTTCTGTGCAATGCTATCTCCAGAGTTTCATTGTGACTTAAGAAGCAGAAACTGCTACACTAAGGAGAACAGCAGGGAAATAATGTTCATAGATAGACAGAATCAGAGCTTCAGAAACATATCAGGCTGAAGTATAGCATTTTTCTAACAGGGATGGCCTCTGAGTAGTACCAGATAATAGTTCAAGTCTGCCCATTCTAATGGTCTCCACCTGAAGTGCTGCTCACCACAATCTCTCTTTCTGCCACTCAAGTTTTTTAATTGTCATGTTTGTTAACTCAAGAAGGTATAGTTTCAGTTATGAAAGTGATAATGAAAATAATGGTTTTACTTGATAAGGCACAGATCATTTTGGGGAAGGAAAGGCTCAGGTAAAATGCAGTGATTCAGGGAAGAGTTTGATCAGAGTCAGATATTCACTCTAACTCAAGGTTCAAGGAATATACAGATGGTATTTCTACCACAGCTATCACATGGCATGTAGCAACATGGAGACTGTTCCAGAGACTTGTCTTGCCCAGATATTACCATCCATTTTTCAGGATCTTTTGTCCTCCACCTATGAATAAAAAGAAGCTTTTCATAGTGCTGCTGCAATCTTCTGGAAGTTTTTATCACTGGTGGAACTGAATGAGCACATGTAACCTAAGGGTGATTTTAAAGCATCATACACATCAGAGGAATCAGCAGCTGATGTCTTGACAAGTCATCATCAAAGCGCTATCGTGGAGTATTTGCCCCCCAACCCTATCCCCTTACTCACCAGTTTGACAAAGAGTTTCTTCTTCAATCTGGAGACAAAGCACTAAAACTCTGCACCCAAGCTATAAAAAACAAAAGATAAAATATACCTGACAAAGGTACCTTAGATTTACCTATTTCCAGAAAACACACTAACCATCCCCAGCCAGCCCTTCATCCTCTCATCAGAGGCACATGCTCACTTTCAACAATGGTCTGGCTCGTTAAGCCCATCTCTGTATCTCTATATCTCTTCCTCCACCTTCTTTTTCCCAAGTGTTGTGAAATTTAGTCTTTGCTAACTTCTGTCCCCTTGGAGTATAAAAATACAAAGAGTGACATAGGAAATCTGCTTTTGAAGTAAGCAACACCTGGAAACATCAGGCACTTTTCTCTGCACAGTTGTTATGAGAACATCAAAACATCTTCCTCAGGTCTATTCTTCTGGCCAAGGCATCACATTTAATGAAGTGCACTCTTTGTTAAAACTCAGCAGTGCTAAACACTTTTTTTAATTCTTCTAGTAAAGCCCTGACAAGTGGCTGAATGATACAGTCAACTGTGAGAGAACCTGGGCAGAAGAGAGTAGCAGATAAAGGGAGGCTGTCTTTTCTACTATCAGTTTGCCTCCTTAGTACAGAGCAGTACTCATGAATATGATTCCTTCTAAATTCCAGCTGTCATGGAGCCGTCAGTGTCTACGTGCTGAATACGAATTTCCTGCTAAACCACTCACTCATCTCAACACCATGTACTGCTCATGTCACTAAATGGCTGCATAAAACAGCTTCTTCAGTACTTGTGAATTAAATGCTACATGTGGAGCAGTATTCCCACAGAGAAGATCTGAAATTTGTTACCTTAGCAACAAAAGCACGTTAATTTAATATGTATGGGTGTTTACATTCACTTATCTCTGCTGATGTTTTACAGGAATGAAAATAAACTGAGAGACATTCCCAATTTCTAAACCTGGGATTTTAACTTAGGTAAGTCAGGGTAGTTAATAATATTATGGGCCTCTCACATTGCTGTTCACCTCCAACTCACCCAAGCAGAATCCTCTCAACGTGAGACAGCCAGAGGTTGCCATAATTCCCAGCCAGCACAAATAGTGTTTGTCCTTCATTGCAATTTCTAGATCATCTCCGTTTCAAGTAAGGGTAGTTCTGAGCTGGAGCAATTTTCCACAAGCTGTGCTGATTCTTCTCCACAAAATGCACTAAAATGCCACTTCCAACTGTGTCGTATTCCAGAACCTATAAAATGGATTTTATTACAAAACTATCTAAGTTAAAACTTTTATTTTGGACTTGGATTGAGAATAAATGAAATATGTTAAGACCTTTATATCTTTCACAGCTCTCATAGGGTGCCTGGAATTCATTCAAAGCAGCAACGTAACTCAGATCAGATTACAGATCACCTAGGGATTCCTTCAATCAATAGTTGAAGCCATATCTTAAATTCACACAGCATTTTAAGACATTAAATAATACAACATATTTCTGCAGAAATGTATTGGTTTCAAACAAATCAACAGGTTATAGAGAATGTTGGTCTTTTCTTTGCAATCCTGGAATGAGCAAACTTTTCTGCATTTTTCATAAACAACTTGAGTTCTCAAGTGAGAAATAATCATGTGAAATGGCATAAAACCCAGAGAAAATACAGACATGTCAGAAAACTTTATCCACCAGATAAGCACACTGAGCAGGCAATGGAGAACCACACCATTCACCTCACCACTGATCACCTGGTCAATGCAGGCTCCTTGAATGCCCATGCAGCAGGAGCCCTTTAATGCTCAGCTTACTAAGAATGCAGTCCTAGTTCCCACTGTGCCAGTCACCCAATACCTAGCTGTTGGGTGGCTGAGGAGACGCCTGCTTGCAGGTCTATACACATGCTGAAGGTGCCCAAACAAAAATGATCCAGCAGAAAGAAAGTCAGGCAGCAAGATCCTCTGATAATCTGCATGTCAACAATGGGGAGGGTGGAAGTTCCCCAGCACTACTGAATTCTTCCTGTTCTTCATGCTGCCCCTTCAATATCTTGGTCCAAGAGTGGTTTATGCAAGTATTATTATGAACTGTTCAGACCAGATACCACTCCACGAATTTTAGAAATGGGACAACAAGGAACATGATTTTTGCTGTGCTGGCTTAGTGGCAACTGGCATTTGAAGTCTTGGCCTCATCTGAGCCTATGGTGTTATTGTTCCTGAGTGCAATTCTCCCTAACATACTTTCATACAGTGTGTATAAGCAACTCTACAGGGAATTAGCATCTTTTTTTTCTTTTTTCTTTTGTTCTCATGTGGTCCTTCATTATCTTCAGGGAAAGGTTATTCTTTTGTTGTTTTCAGGCAGCAATGAAAAGAAAGAAACACAGTACACTGGTGTGTGCACAGGAACAAAGGCCAATGAAACCAGAACAGAGGCAAACAGTAACAATGCTCTAGCGAGTTTCTCCAAGCCATTGAATTAAATTTCACACTAGCTTGCAATCACGTAATCCCGGTGCTGACTTGAAGCATCTGAAACAATGGAGCAGAATTTGGTGCTCTGTCCACTTTTTTTCCACACTGAAGAGAGGGACAAAATGGTCTCAGCATGGGCAACCAAGAGAGTTGGAGACTTTTGGCTTGAGATAACTGGCAGATAAAGAAGGGCACTTGTCTATCAGTCTGTAAACAATCAGCTGAAAACTGCAAGGCCATATCATGCTTCCTAACTCACTTAAATGAGGCAGGCAGCTAAAGAGAAAGTATCACTGCCTGACAGCAGCATTGCAGTCCCTGACCAATGGATTGTGTTGCTCAGCAGGGCAGTGATCCCTTCCACCCTACTGCAGAGTCAAGGAGACAAGCACACATAAACAAGCAAATGCATAACCTGTAGTCTAGCTCTTCTGAGGCTGACTACTAAAGCAATGCCTCAAAAGGTGGTCCTCGTCTTTTCTTTACCAAAAATGTTAGATGGCTGTTGGATTTTTGTCTGATGGCTGAGGCTTTTTGAGAGTAGGGGGAAGTCTGTTTGTGTTGTTAAAGAGTAGGACATGTGAAGAAAAAAAAAAAAGCAAAATCCTGCTCTACAGAGCAGCTGGATGCACAGTATGGATATGCACTGCTGGAGCTTCTTGCTCCACCTTGCAGGTGGGAAGGTGTTGGGATCTGAAGGAGAACAGCAGACTTGAGGCTATTGCTCCATTCTAAGACCTTTGGATCTCTCCTTTTCATAGGTGCACACGCCAAATACACCATTCTCCCTACCATGCATCTACCAGCCTCATAAACTGTCCCAGAAAGCCATACTGTCACTCTGATTAAGGGTGACAAAGCCTCAAAATACAGAGCAAAGTAACAGCTCTTATTCAGCTCCAACAAGAAACAGTCACATCAGCAAGTTCTTAATGCCCCATTGACTTTGCTTCTGCATGATAGCAATACAGATGGTACAGTGAAAAGCTAGCAGCCAGAAGAGCTACATAAAATGCAGACTTTCAGGACAATTCTGCAGAGTGCCATCCTGTTGAAAGACATCTGTTCAGCTACAGGGACAAGCTGTGCTGGTTGCAGATTAATCTAAAATAATAGTCTTAAGAAGGTACATTACAGTCTGCACTAGCACACGTGGGGGGTTAAAACAAACAGAACAATCTAGCAGCAAGTTTTTGACTTTGGACTAACTTTGTCTCACCCTGAAATAATAAAACCAAACAAGAAGCCTAAACTGCCTAATGGAGTGCATCTGAAAACAAGGTCGGCCATAAAGCATTAGTCTAGTCAGGTATTATAGAGGGGTCCATCACCTGTGGAAGTGTTGTTCTGCAACATTTTCTCTATAACACTTAAAAGAGTTGCTTCAACTCACAAACATTTACTAATGAACCTCATCTTGCCATTTATTTGTATGCCAGGCTTCTTTAAAAAGTTCATGGATTGTGCATTTGGAACTGTGGCACCTTTAGGGCTCTGAATGTTATATTAGGAGAGGAATGAAATGGTATCTCTCCCTCCAGAAGGGAGAATGTAACATACTACAGATGGGTCTAGAAAAAAAGCTGCACCCACATACTGCTGCTACTGGTGCTTGCAAACAAATACTGCATTTCTCTGCCTTCTGTACATGGGGAACAGTATGTTTGCATCTCAGTTGAGCATCTCAGGGCACTTCACAGTCCTGCTCTGTAACTCCTGTGCTGCCTGCAGAGCTGGGCGAATCTATGGGTAAGTCATAGGAATCATAGAATCATAGAATGGTCTGGGTTGGAAGGGACCCCATGGATCATAGAGCTCCAACCCCCCTGACACAGGCAGGGCCACCAACCTCCAGGTCTGGATCTACACAAGGTTGCCCAGGGCCCCGTCCAACCTGGCCTTGAACACCCCCAGGGACGGGGCATCCACTACTTCTCTGGGCAGCCTGTTCCAGCACCTCACCACTCTCTCTGTAAAAAACTTCCCCCTCATATCTAATCTAAACCTTCCCTCCTTTAGCTTTAGTCCATTCCCCCTTGTCCTGCCATTATCTGCCCTTTTAAAAAGTTGAATCCCCTCCTGCTTATAAATTCCCTTCAGGTACTGGCAGGCTGCAATGAGGTCCCCCCGCAGCCTTCTCTTCTCCAGGCTGAACAAGCCCAGCTCACTCAGCCTCTCTTTGTAGGGCAGGTGCTCCAGCCCTCTAATCATCCTTGTGGCTCCTCTGAACCCTCTCCAACAGTTCCACATCTTTCTTGGATTGGGGGCCCCAGATCTGGACACAGGACTCCAGATGGGGCCTCACGAGGGCAGAGTAGAGAGGGACAATCCCCTCCCTGTCCCTGCTGCCACCCCTCTTCTGATGGAGCCCAGGACACCATTGGCCTTGTGAGCTGCAAGAGCACACTGCTGGCTCATGTTAAGTCTCTCATCCACCACAATCCCCAAGTCCTTCTCAGCAGGGCTACTCTCAAGAAGCTCTTCTCCCAGTCTGTATCTATGGCTGGGAATATCCAGGTAACAGTCACAGTTCAAATGTAAGAGGCTTGTCTACCTCAAAGATAAGGGAAAGCACAAACACTTTTGCTTGAAAACAAACCTAATGCTTTTTTGGGTTTGGTCTTAATTTTTTTGATCAAAAAATTCCTAGCAAAGGACATAAAAGTTTTAGGTAAAACTGCACATGCACACACACACGAATTCTACTAGGCAAGTAAAAATGTGAAATCTCTCATCTCCTACCATAGATTAAAAATCAGATAGAAGCTATAAAAATAGTTAGAATGAGACATTGCTTCACAACACAGGAGGAAGTTTTTAGTGGTATGCATTAATATAACACCAGTGAACATTTTCTGAGGTGACAGTGGAAGTTAAAAAGGTTAACAGTGTATTAGGTGGTGTGGGTAATATATACCTATGTATACACACACATACTATGGATAACATAGTACTATATTATGCCATTATTTAAGCCCCTCATATAGCTCTATTAATAATTTTGTACTCAATTCTAATCTCTTATTATTTCAAAACAGTGTCAGTGGAAGTGGTGAAAAATATATAAACACAACTGTATAGCAGACATTAAAAAGAAAACATGTCTGAGGGAAGCAATGAATACTACAGACAGTAAATAAGTGTATCAGATACTTCCAATATTTAAAGTAGACATGTCTCCTACTAACTTTATGAAAAGTAACTGAAAATGTAGTTAATCTGGAAATTTGAAAGAAATTTATTTTAGAATCAGACTAAATCCTATGCAGTGCCCTACTACAATTCAAAAATGTTAATTGAATTTATGGGACAAATGCAGAGTTGGCCTACTTAAGATTAAAAACAACAAACAAACAAACAAAGCTTCAGGTTTCAGACATGGATATAATTTAGTACTAGAAAAAAACCCTGTAAAATACCTATTTAATTAAAAATTGTCCAGACAGCTTCTTTTATGCTTTCCTCTAAAGAATCTGGCTGCTTACAGAATAAAAGAGCAAAGTGACAGGTTTCCCCTGGAGTGATGTCTGCTCTTTTTGCGTGTGCTCCCGAACTGGGTAATTGGGAATTGACATAAAATTCTCTGACATTAATGACAAAGAAAGATAGTGTATATGCTCCTGGTTTTTCTTAGAGATTAATATGATTAGTTAAGGTCATGGGCATCTGTTTTTGTACTTGATTTCTATACCCTACTGCTTCCAGAACCAGAATAAACATATTGGTCCTACCCTGGACTATACCCTGCCCTTAAAAAACATTCCCCACCACAGTGCAGTTCAAAAGGAGGACAGCTCAGCTCCCCCACAGCCCCATGTACCGCATAGGAAAAATGCATGTTCACTGAAGAATTTTTCAGAGTCATCAATTTTAAAGATACCAGGAGAATACAGATGCTAATTTATAGACTGTAATAACTTGCATGGTATTTCTTAGCCTTTTAATGTAACAGCTTATCTGACTTTTCCATTTTTTAGAAACTTTTAAAGAACATGCTCTTATTTTCTTACAAAAATGCAAGTGAAAATTAAGGAGAAAATTATCTAGGCAATTCCAGAAGAAAAAAAAATAAATGCTGTTAGTTGCTAGGTGACAACATTTTTACCTGTTCTGTCAGAGTATTTGCAAAATACTTACAGCCAAGAACATGAATGTTTCAGAATCTCATCAATTCTATAGCAGGTGAATATATGGGGAAAGAAAGAAAATTATGCTTGAGAAGCAAGCTAATGTTGCAAATACCAGCAAGAAGAAGCTAAATAATTTAGGAGGACCTATTAAAATTAGAAATACAGATGAAGATTAAGAGATGAGATAAAATTTATTAACATGTCACGCATATTGTGAGAGAATAACCAAAAGGAAAGATAAAGCTGCCAGATAGCCATCATGCCCACAGATGAAATGCTCTGAATGAGTTTGCAGTGTGAGATAATAGCAGAAGAATACAATTTTGCATTTCATACACAGGTTAAACCTTATGAAATCAGATGCTAGCAGTTTTCTGGTGCAGCAGCAGGTAAAATACAGGGCAGACTTGTAGGAAGCACACCACCTGAAATGAAAAAGCAGCTAGAGAAACTCTGGAATAGAACAGAGAAACGGTACCATGGATACCCACATGGATTTATGCAAACAATTAAAATCATTATATATCACTTGATTAAGTGACTACTGAGGTGAGGCACAGTGAAATGTCAATATATTAAGGCAGAGAGATGTACAGAAATCAAAATTTCATGAAACTTTATTCTTCCAGAGGATTCTCTTAACTCTGATAGCAAAAGCAAATAGTTTCAACATGTAAAATGCTTACATATTTTATTAAAGTACATCGAAATTAAGTATGAAATATTAAAGCAATTTTTACTTTGGTGAATTATATACAAAGCCAATCACCTCAAAGTTATAGTCAGTCTAGTCATTCAGACCCAAAAAAGGGGAACTGAAAACCAAGAAGAGTAGTTCTCATACAAAACGTGAAACCTGCTGCCCTGCAGTGAGAATAACTTAACTTTGCTTTGTGACACTGCCACCTCATTGATAAATACTGACAGTACAGAAACCAAAGTCAGCATAATCCTTCATTATGACAAGGGCTGACCAGCTCAGCTGTCCTGTCCTGCAAGGAGTGAAGGCTTGAGCAGCCACCCGCCTCTCCTACCTGCTTGCAGAGGAGAAATCACTAGGAGGGTAGCAATTCCCTGCAGCTTTTTAAAAGTATAGATACTAGAAAGCATATATTGAATAATTACTGCCATCCACATAATTTAGTGCAATTATTGTAGTATGGTTCACCTGTCAGTACGAGTTGTATACTTGGTGGCTACAGGAAAATAAGTGGATTCTTTCAGCTCTCCAAAGTGAGCACAAATCAGTCAAATCATAAGCCAGCTATTATGCTTCATTTAAAATAGTACAGTACATTAGTGCCTGATTGCTTTCTTAATCACCTTTGTTCTGTACAGAGCATCTTTCTTAGTCATTCTTTTCCCCTATACATAAGAACCCCCATATAATTATGCTGCTTTAATGTTATACTATTTTGGATTAACGAGGCTCCTCCTCTGCTCTTAGTGACAATTATTCTACTCTGTACAAGAAATTGGTTACTTTTTCCCCCAACAACAGAGCTGACGTCCATTGTGATATCAAAAACATTGTTTGATTAGTTAAATGGTGATCATTTTCAGAAATCTCAAAGTGATGATTATCCACCTTTTCTGATACCATGCTTTTAATGAAAGTCTGAGGATTCCTTGCTAGGCTTTAAGCCTAAATCTTAGTAAAATAATAGAAACTACACCAAGCTGCTTTCCCTCACACATAACTCAGATCTGTTTTTCTTCACTCATGTGCCATCTGTGAAAATGGCTCCCAGTGAAATGTCTGTCCTTTTCTGGCTCCATAGCTGAATGTGATTTGTTAATTCTATAACTCTCTTAGCGCTCACAAAACCTTACCTGTTTATGGCAACCTGGTGTCCAAGGCAAAATGGGTTTGATGGTCCAAGTGGACATACATGCATTCTGAAAGCGATTAGCACAGTGCCAATAACAAGAAATTCCTCTGGTAGCATCAGCAATTGAATGAATGGATTAAACAGGTGATGCCTAAGCTTCTCCTGATTTTGGAGGTTATCCATGCTAAAAAATCAGGGATGCAGTAAAGTCTGTCTGCAGAGCATGAAGAACGATGGAGGGTGCATTGCTACTGGCTGCAGTACTATGCAGCTGGAAACACCGCTCTCTATGAAGTGGTTTTTAGAGGAAAAAACCAAGAAAAGGAGTGCTCTTACCACTTAGAGCCTAAATTACTTAAATCACAAGTATAGAATGGCAAGCCATGAGACTAATTTCCCCATGGCTTATGAAAGTTCATCTCTATAAAAAATTCTTCCATGATGTATTGCATTCAGAAATAGGATGCCTTCATTCTTCATTAAAATATCTGTTGCAGTTTGGTGTAACTGTGCTGCTTCAGTGGCTCTTGTAAGCTGCAGTTACAGCTTTCTGCAAGCCCCATATTTTGAAAACATTGGTACAGTCAAGGCCAAATTTGAGACTGAGCCTATCAGAGCTGGTCACAGCGCCTCTGGGAATCACAGAGAGGAGAAAAAAACCTGCTGGCAGGGGCACTTTGCCACCGGAGCGGGAGTGAGAAGATGGAACAAGCTGCACAGACGCCAAGGCCAGGCCCGCAGGAGGGGGGAATGAAGAATGTGAAGAGAAGGTTTCCCCTGCAGCTCGTGGTGGAGTCCATGGTGAAACTGGTGTCCCCCTGAAGCCCATGGATGAGGACGGGGAGCAGAGACAACTATGCCCTGTGAAGATTGATCCACGCCTCAGCAGGTTTGCCAAGGGACTTGTGACTTTGCGGGGGACCAGGCCGGGGGGTCTGG